>ML303330.1:0-46400 GCA_005239505.1 Nicotiana paniculata | reverse complement strand
AAAAATCTCTACCTCCAAGATATTATTCAAAGGCATCTCGTGCTTCCTTGTTATCGTTCATGTTCTCTGGTACTGGTCACACTTTTTAACAAATGCCTGGGCATCTTTGAATAGCGTTGGCCAGAACAAACCAGATTGTAGCACTTTCGCCGTTGTTCTATCGCCACAATGATGGCCCCCATAGAGTGATGCATGACAATCATACAACACAAGTTCCACTTCTTTGTCAGGAATACATTTCCTCATTAACTGATCACCACATTCTTTGTACAGGTAGGGCTCATCCCAGTAGTAAAACTTCACATCGCGTAAGAACCTCTTTCTTGCTTCAGATTCTATTTCCGGAGGAAGTACCCTACTCACTAGATAATTCACATAATCAACATACCATAGAGGAGGGTCTTGGGTTATAGCAAAACGTTTCTCATCAGGAAAAACTTCTTTAATATCTCCACCCTCCTCAACATGGTCATGATTTTCCAGCCTTGACAGATGGTCAGCTACTTAGTTATCAGTGCCCTTTCGGTCTCTTATCTCCACATCGAATTCCTGCAACAATAAAACGTAACGCATCAATCTAGCTTTAGATTCTTTCTTTATAAACAAATACCTGATTGCTGCATGATCTGTGTGGACTATAACTTTTGTTCCCACCAAGTATGCCCGGATTTTTCAAAGGCCCATACCTGCTAACAGCTCCTTCTCAGTGGTGGTGTAATTCTGTTGTGCATCATCAAGGGTCTTACTCGCATAGTAGATGGAATAAAACACCTTGTCTTTATTTTGGCCTAGCACTGCCCCAATTGCATGGTCACTTGCATCACACATAAGTTCAAATGGTACTGACCAATCAGGTGCAACAATTATGGGGGCAGCTACCAATTTCTTTTTGAGCTCCTCAAATGCCTTCAGGCAGGGTGCATCAAAATTGAACTTGACATCTTTTTCCAGCAACCTGCACAAAGGAGTAGCAATTTTAGAAAAATCTTTAATAAAGCGCCTATAAAATCCTGCATGTCCCAAGAAACTCCGGACGCCCTTCACTGATATTGGTGGAGGTAGTTTTTCAACTGCCTCCACTTTTGCCTTATCAACTTCGATGCCACTTTTAGATACTCTTTGACCCAAGACAATACCTTCCTGCACCATAAAATGACACTTCTCCCAATTTAATACCAGATTCGTTTCTTCACAACGAGCCAACACCATGCTCAGATTTTTCAAACAATCATCATAAGATGACCCAAAGACTGAGAAGTCATCCATGAACACCTCTACGAATTTTTCCACCATGTCAGTGAAAATAGACATCATACATCTCTGGAAGGTGGATGGTGCATTGCAAAGACCAAATGGCATTCGCTTGAAGGCGAAAGTGCCATAAGGGCAAGTAAATGTGGTCTTCTCCTGATCCTCTGGGCATAAGAAAATTTGATTGTAACCTGAATACCCATCTAGAAAGCAATAATATTCATGCCCTGCTAATCTGTCCAATATTTGATCAATGAATGGGAGTGGAAAGTGATCCTTGCGGGTTGCTTTGTTGAGCCTTCGATAATCAATGCAAACTCTCCAACCCGTAACAATGCGGGTAGGAATTAGCTCATTCTTTTCATTCTCAATCACGGTCATCCCTCCCTTTTTGGGCACACATTGAACCGGGCTCACCTAGTTGCTGTCAGAAATAGGGAAAATGATACCTGCATCCAGCAATTTTATTACTTCTTTCTTTACTACTTCTTTCATGATGGTATTTATCCTTCTTTGTTGCTCAACGCTCGGTCGATGTCCATCTTCCAAAAACATTTTATGCATGCAAAACGATGGGCTGATTCCCTTAATATCTACAATGGTCCACCCAATCGCCTTTTTGTGCTCACGAAGTACCCTAAGGAATTTCTGTTCTTGTGTATTTGGTCAGGATGGATGAGATGATCACGGGCAATGTCTCAGTGTTCCCCAAATAAGCTTAGCGTAAATGTGCTGGAAGAGGTTTGAGTTCCATCTTTGGAGCCTCTTCAATAGATGGCTTAGGAGGGGTTAGAGTAAGAGGCTTGTTCAACTCTTCAAATTTTCCTAGCCCGTGGAGGTAACTGTAGGATACTTCAAGAACTTTCTCAATGTCTCCCCTTGTTTCATCCCCACAGTCTTCTTCATCCCTAAGCAACACTCGCTCATGAGGGTCAACAAGACTCATGTAGGGAACCATTGAATCCGATTTGCTTTCCACTACAGTAATCATGGATAACTCTTCATAGTGGACAGGTAACTTGAGTGCCTTATAAACATTAAACACCTCCACTTGATCACCAACTCGCATCGTCATTTTCCCTTCACACACATCAATGATAGCTCGGCCCGTAGCTAAGAAGGGACGCCCCAAAATAAATGGGACTTCCTGATCAGGTTCATAGTCCAAGATAATGAAATTAGCTGGGAATATAAAAGAGCCCACCTAAACCAGCACATCTTAAATTACTCCCTCAGGATGAGCAATGGAGCGATCAGCCAATTGTAAAATCACTGTTGTTGGGCGTGTCTCACCCAATCCCAACTGCTTTAACACAGATAGCGGCATCAAATTTATGCTTGCCCCTAAATCGCACAAAGATCGCCCGACTGCATGCTTACCAATTGAGATTTGGATAGTAAAACTACCCGGATCCTTTAATTTCCGAGGTAGCTTGCTTTGAATTCTTGAGTTAACTTCCTGAGTGAGCACCACGGTTTCGAACTCAGTCAGCCTTCGTTTATTGGCCAAAACGTCCTTGATGTATTTAGCACATTTGGGCACCTCCTGTAGAATGTCTACTAGTGGAATATTGATTTGTACCTGCTTCAAGAGGTCAATAAACTTTTTGTATGCTGCATTATCTTTCACCTTTTGCAACCTTTGAGGGAATGGAGGGGGTGGCCTCACAACAAATGGTGGGGGTTGCTTAGCCACCGCCTCCTTTGCTGGCTTATCTGATTCTTCCTGATTGTCTGATGTTGATTCAATAGTGGCTGGTTTCGCATTAAAGGTTACCTGCCTTCTCTTTTTGGACTGGACTTCTTCCAATTGCTTCCTATTCCTCAATGATATAGCATTAACAAATGCTTTAGGATTAGCTTCAGTGTCACTTGGAAGAGCCCCTGTTGGTCGGGTATTTTGAGAACTGGCGAGTTGCCCCACTTGACGTTCTAAATTTCTCATCGCTACAGTCTGGGCTTGGTGATCAGCCATTATTTTTTGATTGAAATCAAGTTGGTCGTTCGTCATTCTCTTCATAATCTCCTCAAGGCTTGATAATGGTTCAGCCTGAGGTGGTTTGTACTGCTGTTGAGGTGCTGGATGCCTGTAGTGATTCTGAGTGCTTTGATTTCCACCCCAAGAGAAGTTTGGGTGGTTTCTCCAGTTGGGGTTATAAGTGTTTCCATATTGATTTTCTTGTCCCCTATTCGCGTTACCCACAAAGAAGACAGATTCTGGATTAACTGGTCATAAATCACTCGAATGACCCTCTCCACAGACTTCACAAAATACCTAAATCTGTTGCACTGGTTGGGCCTATTGCACTGGTTGAGATTGTTGCTTATTAATGATCAGGTTCATCTTATTTACATGGTTAGTCAATGTGGAAATCTGAGCTGACAATGCTAAGACCACATCTAGTTCAAGAACCCCTGGTGACTTTTGAAACCACATTTCTCCCTATCTCACCTTGCCAGTCTGAATTGCTTTTGGAGAATTTATTCAGTAATGCAAATATTTCATCACAATTCTTCTCCAACACCTTACCTCCGGCTGCTGTATCTACCACAATTTTGGTTTGTGGATGGAGCCCCTCAATGAAAGTGTGAACTAACACCTCATTTTTCTGATTGTGATGAGGGCAGTCTCTGAGTAGCCCCTTGAACCTTTCCCATGCTGAATATAAAGATTCACTTGTTTTCTGTCTAAAGGGACTATCTCACTCCTGATCTTTGCAGTCTTTCCTGAAGGGAAGAACCTTGCCAGAAATTTTCTCGCCAAATCGTTCCATGTTATAATGGAATTAGCTGGTTCTGACTTCAACCATCGCTTTGCTTCGCCCAATATAGAGAATGGGAAAAGCATGAGCCTCACATAATCTGGCTTGACCCTGTTAGTGATATAAGTATCACTAATCTCCAAGAAGTTCAGAATGTGCTGCTGTGGATCCTCGTGTGGAAGACCCATAAACTGCCCGTTTGCATGAAGTAGTTGGATTATGCTCTATTTCAGATCAAAGTGCCCAGTGATTCTGAGCTTCACGATCATGGAGGTGACATTAGCAATACTGGGCATAGCCACTTCCTGAACAGCCATGTGATGTTCCTTTGCCATGTTCACAGGAAATCGGATGAAGTCCTGAATATTGTCTATATATCTTGCTTCTTGCAACCTCATGTGAAAAGTTCTCTCAGGTTCGGGGTCAAAGCCGTCAAGTCTGACCTGGCTTTTGACCCTACGCATTCAAACGAAGTTCCCGAGATTAGAGCAAAAATCACGTGATGTTAGACTCAATGAAATGAACAATTAAATCAAGTAACTAGAAAGTAGTATATATTCAAGTCCCCGGCAGCGGCACCAAAAACTTGTTGCTCCCAAACGCACACGCATGTATACGTGGTCGTAGCAAGTAATATAATGTTAAATCGAATGTCGAACCCACAGAGACTTGTGTAAACTACTCACTCATTCACTATAATTGTTATTTAATCAAGCCAAAATAAAATCCTGGAACGTAACTATTTTATACTACGATTCTATGAAATAACTAATTATCAATTAACGAGAGTATTGTTGTGTGTATTCAGTAGAGACAAGTATTCCAGGGTTGTGATCAATTCACCACTCGCATTGCATTCTAATTAACTCTCCCTTTCATATAATTCACTCATGGTTGCCAATTAATCGATAAACGCTCTCATAGCCTTCTCTTGAAGCACTACTCGCCTATTCTCAATAGATTAACGCCTATATTCCTATGAAATTAATCTATTAGAATGCACTAAGATTACGATGTTTAATTAAGCAAGGTGACTAGGTATCTTCCTATCCTAACCACAAATACGCTCCCCTAAAGGGTTAAGATCGCGCTCTCTTCAATTCTTCTCTAATCTATATACTACTTTCCCAAGAATAACATAGATAGTATATCGAATCTAACTGCTGGCCAGACAATTAAGCAATTAAACGCAGAATTGAAGAAACAACCATATATTGGGTGAACTATAATCAAGGTTAAATTAATGTCGAATAACAATATTCATGGCTAAACCACAACCCCAGAACAATGAGTGTTTAGCCACTCATGCTAGAATCAAACAATTGAATAAGTGTTGCATAAATTGAAAATACTAGAATAAGATGAAGAAAACTGAGAAATCATTCGCTTCCTAATGATCCCGTGTGTATATTCTCTCCAAAAATGGCATCCTCCCCTCAAAGTTGTGTGTTTGGGTCTATTTATATGTTTTGGACAAACCCTAAACGTGTAGGATACTTCTATTCAAACCGGGAAACACTTAAAATCTTCAAAACTCGGATTTGATCGGACCAGGGACCAGGCTTTATGGCCCAAACGCTTGGATAAAGCCTGGGTAGGCCTCGCGTTAGGGCTCTGACGTCCCCCAAACGCCTGGTCCTACCAGGCGTTATAGCCCAAACGCCCAGCTATAGCCTGGTATGACCAGGCTTTACAGCTCAAATGCCCGGCTATAGCCCGGGTCACTCCTTTTCGACTCTTGAACGTATTTTTGACGTTTATGCATCCATTTAGCTAGTCTTCCATCTCCAATTCACCTACACATGAAATAGACTCCATTATGCACATATGATGTGTATTTTTATCATTAACTCACATAAAATGTAAGGTACATAATGCTTAAAACCATGAATTCTAGCCACGTATTAAAGCTCATCTGGGTCATGAGAGTGACTATGTTCTCTACATTGGAATTGTTAGGGTCAAGAGCCATAGAATGCACTATTGGAGTGAGTGTCGTACCTCTCCTCATCCATCATGAATTTTGAGACATCTTGTCAAAAAGAATTTTACACTCTGTGAATGTTTTTCTCAAGAATGCACCACCAGCTGAAGTGTCTACATTGGCCTTCAGACTGTCTGCCAAACCCATGTAGAATCTCTGTCTCAGCATCTGATCCGGAATGCCATGGTGTGGGAACTTCATTAGCATACCCTTAAACCTTTCCCAGGTTTCTTGTAGGGTCTCAGTCGGTTTCTGCTTGAACTGCAATATCTCATCAATTTGCCTTGCAGTTTTGTTGGGAGGGTAGAACTTGTTTAAGAATTTCTTGACTAGTTCTTCCCAAGTAGCAATTGAGTTTATTGGGAGCGAGTTCAGCCAAGTTTGAGCCTCCCTAGTCATTGAGAATGGGAACAGTAAGAGCTTAATTGCTTCAGGAGTCACATTCGGCTGTCTTTGAGTGACACAAATTGACAGGAAGTTCTTCAGATGTTATTGTGGGTTTTGATGTATGGCACGGACAATAGTCCCTTATTCTGCAACAGATGCAACATGTTGTTGGTGATCTGGAATTTCTCCGCTTGTATATGAGGAACAACAATGGTGGTGGCCAGGTTATTAGCAGTTGTTTGTGCCCAATCATAAAGAGTAGCTTTCGGCACTAGAGGTGCCACCACTGCGTTGTTTGGGTCAACACGATCATTCTGATTGTTTCCATTGACGTCGTCTACGTTGTCCATTTCAATTTCGAGTTGGTCTTTTTGTTTTAACTGTTTGTTCTTCTTGTTGGCCCGATTAAATGCCCTGAATGCTTTCTCGGGATCTGAGAGTCCTTCAAAAACTTCAGCAGTCCTCAAAGAGCTTCTAGGCATACACCAAAGTCATAGAAGAGTTCAAACGTGAGAATTTCAATGAAGAATTTTTAACACCGTAGGAAATTGATCTAAACTAAGAATCCTTGCAATTATTCTAAGTTGTAATACATAACACCATTAGATCCCTGACAATGGCGCCAAAATTTGATCACGGCAAACTATGCCTTGTAAAAAGGACTAAACGGTCGCTGCAAATATAATCCGGTTCAAGTCCGGAGTCGAATCCCACAGGGAACTAACCTATTTACTACAACTTTTAAAAATGCTAATGATAAGCTCAGACAACTTCTGGATGCAAGATTTTTAATCGATATTAAGTGGAATTTATTTAGCTAATGAAAATGACAATAAAATTAGCAATAATCAAGAATAAAGTTGAATTCAAAGGTAGAAGGATCTAGGGCTATTGATTTCCCCAATTTTCAAATTAATTCCTAACACGTTAGCTATAATCTCGTCGTAATACTCTATGAGGATTATGGGTTTCGGGCTACCGTAATTATCTCTCGATCAATTACGATAATTTTCTTGAAGCATTCTCTTCAACTAATCTAGTTAACACTTTATGCAACTCAAAATTATCCCACCACAGCTTCATTATCTCTAACCCTGCTTTTAAATTCAAGTAATCAATCTCTTAACTTATCCAAAAGTTGTGTTTTTCAACAACAATCTAACCAAGTGTTATTTCTCAAGCAACACAAGGTGATTAGACACGATTAATCAAGGGACCTTTCAATTAATCACAAAACAACACACTATTGAACAATTATAGAATAAGAACGACTCAGTTATATCTAAATAGAGTCAAGACTTCATCCACCAATTGGTTCCATCAACCCTAGATAACGGGTTTAGCTACTCATACTAATGGATAAAAATTCACTATAACAATTCATAATCAACAATGGAAGTAAGAAGAAGAAGATGAAAACTCTTAGGAATTTCTCCATCTTCTCTCCCTTGTTCTTGCCTCCAAGATCTCCTAAAAAAAACTCTCCTTCTCTTTTGGGCGAATTAGGCTTCATATAGATTTAGGTTAGTCGCCTTAGAAACTACATAATTGCCCCTATGTTGTTGGCCTCCGTCCGCTCATCCGCGGCTGCGGATCTGGTTGCGGATTTCAGGCAGTGTTCTTCCTCTAGTGCGCGGCCCAGTTCACGATCAACTCTGCGGCTGCGCACCTGGAGGAGACTTCCCGCTTGCTTTTCTCTCTCCTTTCCGACCGGGCTAACCTTCGATTGGATTTCCACGCTCCATATTGACTCCAAAACACTCTTTACTTTCCTCCTAGCTCGGAGTGGCTCTTGCAAAGCATAAAATTCTTGATTAGAGTATTTTGTTATCTTTTAGCATTCAAATATCAATAAAGTTTGTCTAAATTAGAGTGTAAATAGTGTCTAAATTGCACAAAATATAGCCTACTATCAGTGATTAATACTCACTGCTCTGCCATGACATTCAAATTTTGTGGGGGAAAAAAATTACGGACTCTGATTGGCTTGAAATTTTATTCGTCCATAGGAAGCGGCCAAGTGACCACAATGCATTGCTTCCCGGTGACTTTTACGTTCACTAGTGTATTTTCACAGTGTGAGATTTAGGGAGGGTAATGTATATGTAACGACCTGACCGGTCGTTTTTCTTTCAAGACCCCCGTGCCCCTATATCAGACTTCTTGTACTTGCTTTTATTGATTGATGACTTGCGGGGGTGGTTGATTCGGGAATTTGGATGAGTTTGGGTTGGAATTGGAACATTTAGATCCTTGAGGGGAGGCCTTAAAGGCCAAGTTTGACTTCAGTCAACGTTTTTAGTAAATGACCTTGGAATGGGATGTAAAGGCTCCAATAGGTTTGTATGATGATTTCGGACTTGGGCGCATGTTCGGAACGGGTTTTTGATGATCCGGGGGCGTTTTGGCGCCAAATAGTGAAATATGATTCTTGAAGTTCAAAAATTGAGGTTTGGAACGTGTTTTGGTGTTATCAAGGTCCGAATGGGATTCCAAGATTGGGAATAGTTTCGCAGTGTCAATTATGACTTGCTCGAAAATTTTGGTGTCATTCCGAGTAGTATAAGTACGTTTCGGCGTATTGGAAGTGAATACAAGAACTTAAAGTTCTTAAGTTGAGTTTAGTTGGTTTTGGGGTACCATTCTTGGATTTAATGTCGTTTCAAGCATTTCGGAGGTTCGAGCTCGTCCGTATATGATTTAGAACTTGTTAGTATATTCGAATGGGGCCTCGGAGGCCCCGGACGCCATTCGGACGTCGCGCGAGGCGAGTCCCAACTCAAAGAGAGCTGCTGGTGCATCAGATCTGGTGCGGCTGCACCTGTGATTGGGCTGCCACTGGTGCGAGACCGCAGGTGCGGTGGAAGCCTTGCCGGTGCGGCCATCGAGGGGGTGCCAAAGATCCGCAGATGCGGTCCCTTCTTTGTAGAAGCGGAGCCGCAGGTGCAGGACTCCTTCCGCAAGTGAAATCCATGCCAGCCATCCCCTTTTCACAGATGCAGACCCTGGTCCGCAGGTGCGAGACCGCAGGTGCAGTCCACTCGCTTCAGGTGCAAAATCACTGGAGGCAGTGAGGTCGTTTTAAGTCGGGACTTAGGCTCATTTGAGAGCATTTATCACATTTTGGGCGATTTAGGAGCTCCCAAAAATATAGGTTTCAACTTAGCACCTTGAGATAACGTATGTCCTACTTAATGTGAGTTCACTACTTAGTTTTTGGGTAGATTAACACACATAGATTTGTGAAAATTATGGGTTTAGGGTAAGACGTAGGGTTTTGATAATAATGGGATTTAACCACGAAATTTGTTATGAAATCTAGTAAAAATCATATATTATTTATCTTTAGGTTATGGGTAACAACTTTCTTTAAGAATTTTCCGAAATCCGAGCATGTGGGACCGGGAGTGAATTTTAGAATCTTACAAATTTGCTTGGGTAATCTCCTAATCGGTAGAATTATGAACATTCAAGCATAGATTGACTAGTTTATGTAATGGTTGGCTAGTTTCGAGTTGTCGGGCATCAAATTTGGAGGTTGAGCGCATTTTTGAATTGGGAAATAGGCTTGGTACGAGGTAAGTCTCCTTTCTAACCTTGTAAGAGGGAATTGTCCCCATAGGTGAAATAATTTATTATGTGAATGATTGTGGGGGACTATGTTCGGGCTAGGTGACAAGGGTCTGTGCGTAGTGACTATTCTTGTTATGTCCGGCTAGTTTAGACTTACACCATGCCTCGTGAACATTTCTAATTGATTTATATGCGTGGTTATAATAGAGTGAAACTTTACATCAACATCTTAAGAATTTAAAGGTTTCAAGTAAGTCATTAATTCAAAAAATGAATTGATAAGAATGTGCTACGTTTATGTGAAACCGCTTCGCAATTATATTCCACGAGCGGGTGATTTCCTCCACTACTCTCATGGGAGTGGGCCGTTCGCCTCGGAAGGTTAATAGATGCATCTATGGTTTGCGTCGTTCGACCCTTCAGCAGTGCACATTTACTTTTATGTTTGATCGAGCCGTACGTCCTTGACATATTGTGTGCATGTTAATTTGCTTGGTACTTCCTATGATTTTCAAACTGTTAAAAAGGCCTTGAAGAATAAAATTGTAAATTGTTTAACAGGAGTTGGCACCTAAATGTACTTGTGGAAAGATTTGTCACTTCTTGTCTTTATTGTTATTCAGCTTTGATATCCATGATTGGACTTATAATTGAATAAATTGCTTTGGCCCTAGTGAGTGTCAAGTCGACCTCTCGTCACTACTTCTTCGAGATTAGACTGGATACTTACTGGGTACATGATGTTTATGTACTGCTATGCTTCTGTATTTAATTGTACAGGTTTTGAGGCAGGTACATCTGATTGTCAGCCCTAAGCATGTTCTTGACTCCTCGATATTTAGGGATTCCACGGTGAGTTTCTTTCCTTGATGCCGTTCAGCAGGACGTTGGAGTCTTCCCCCTTTTCGTTATTCTGTCTATATCCTCTCAGACAGTAGCATAAATGTATTCTTTTGATTTCCTTCTGCTAGATGCCTGTATACTTGTGACACCAGTTTCTGGAACACACATTGGTAGACTATTCTTTTGGAAATGTAACTATTTAAATTTAACTTCTCGATCATTTCAAGTAAATTTGCTCCGATATTTATCATTTTCTCATGCTTGTGACAAAATTTGAGTATTGTTAATAAAGTTTTTATCAATTAAATGGGACTCACTATATTAATAAAGTTGGCTTCCCTAACATCGGCGTTGGGCGCCATCGCGACCTAGATTAGGATTTGGGTTATGACAACTTGGTATCAGAGCTCTAGGTTCACGTAGGTCTCAGAAGTAATGGGCAAACCCAATAGAGTCTCGCGGATCGGTACAGAGATGTCTGTATTTATCTTCGGGAGGCTGTAGAGTGTTAGGAAAACTCTCTTTATTCATCTCCTTTCGTGCAGTTGATAGTATGTTAAATCTTACTCTTATATTCTCTAACAGATGGTAAAGACGTGCATTGCTGACGTACCGGACCCGGGAGGAGATGCTCCCCCCGTTGCTAGAGGCTGAGGCAGGGCCGGGGGAGGGCACCTACCCGTGGTAGGGGATGAGGGCGTCCTAGGGCTGCCCCAGTTGCACCACCAGCAGAGGACCCTACCATCAGGGAGTAGGGCGATAGCTGATCCTTCCACAGTGGACTTCATGACAGCGCTAGGCTTTCAGGAAGTCATGGGCTATATGATGTGGTTCATGGAAACTATGACCCATGCAGGTTTATTTCCAGCGGCCCAGCCACATCTTAGGCGGGAGGGGGAGCACAAACCCCTACTGCCCAGGCCCCAGGACATGCAGCTATGATTTATCAAACTCCGGGTACCCTACCCGTGGTCGGGGCCCAGCTAGTTGCAACAGGAGCACCTGAACCCCGACCAACTGCGAACGACGATCCGCAGAAGTTACTGAATAGATGGACTAGACTTCACCCTCTTGTCTTCGGGGGAGAGCGTCATGAGGATACTAGAGTCTCATGGGCCCGTAGATGGTGGCAGTCTTATGTTCTTGGCAGGCCAGCAGATTATCCTCCCATCACCTGGGAGCAGTTCACTCAGTTATTCCTGGACAGGTATATCCCACCCTCTGAGAGGGAAGAGCTGCGGTACTAATTCGAGCATCTTAATTAGGGTCATATGTCAGTGACCGACTACGAGGCGAGGTTTTTTGAGTTGTCTCATCACACACTCATGATACTTCCTACTGATGCAGAGAGAGTGCAGAGATTTGTATCAAGGTTTCACTCTAGTATTAGGCCAACGTGGACCGAGAGGTGGAGATGGGGACTCCTTATCAGCTAGTGGTTGAGATCGCCCGCATGATTGAGGGTTATCGTCTGAGGGGTAGAGAGCAGGGGCAGTAGGATAATAGAGCTCGATTTTTTGGAGATTTCAAAGGTGCTCCGGTTAGGGGCAGAGGTCAGTTTGGGAGGGGCCAGCCCAGCACGCCCCCATATTCAGGACCACCACCACCTCTTCGAGGCGCTCCAGTGAGGTCTATTTCAGTGCCATGCTAGAGAGTTCATACCGTCCCCCAGCCATTCAGGGTTCCTCCGGTGGGTATTCCAGCCAGCAGGGCAGTCTTCAAGGAAGCATTCTATGGTTCCGAGGGGTTGTTACAAGTGTGGGGATCTAGGTCACATGAAGAGTTTTTGCCCCAGGCTACGGGGCAAGCAAGTGCAGCAGGGCCATCAGCCTATGATTTTAGCATCAGCAGTCCGGCCACCTAGAGGTGGAGGACATGTGGGTAGGGTCATCCTAGAGGTGGATTCCAGACAAGGGGAGCTCAGCCAGCCGCTATTCAGTTGGGTGGAGGCCAGCCAGCCGGTGCTCTAGCCAGATTCTATGCTTTTCCATCCATACCAGATGTATTGGCCTCAAACGTCGTTATCACAGGTATCATCTCCGTCTGCGGTATGGAGGCTTTAGTATTATTTGATCCAGGGTCTACCTATTCATACGTATCATCTCTGTTTGCCCCTTTCTTGGATGTTCCTCGTGGGTATTGGGTACTCTGGTTTATGTGTCCACTCTAGTTGGCGACTCTGTGGTTGTAGACCAGATCTATCGGTCTTGTGTAGTCACATTATGTGGGTTTGAGACTAGGGCGGACCTCTTGTTACTTGATATGACCAACTTTGAGGTCATTCTGGGCATGGACTGGTTATCTCCTTATCACGCCATCTTGGATTTCCATGCCAAGACATTTAGCTTAGGCATGCCTAAGTTGCCGAGATTGGAGTGGAGAGGTTCCTCAGTTAGTGCAGCTAGTCGAATTATTTCTTTTTTGAAGGCTCGACATATGGTCGAGAAGGGTTGTTTGGCTTATCTCTCTTATGTGCGGGACACCACCGCAGAGTTTCCGAAAATTGATTTAGTGCCAGTAGTTCGTGATTCTACTGATGTGTTTCCTTCTGACCTCCCAAGCATGCCGCCAGAGCGTGATATCGATTTCTGTATTGACTTGGCTCCAGGCACCCGGCCTATATCCATCCCGCCGTACTGTATGGCTCCGAAAGAATTGAAAGAACAACTCAAGGAATTGCTAGCTAAGGGGTTTATCAGACCGAGTGTATCACCTTGGGGTGCTCCAGTGTTATTTGGGAAGAAAAAGTAGTGGACTATGCGGATGTGTATTGACTACCGCCAGTTGAACAAAGTTACGATCACCCGTTTTTCGCGCATCAATGATTTGCTTGACCAGCTGCATGGTGCTAGAGTGTTTTCTAAGATCGACTTGAGATATGGGTATCATCAGTTGAGGATTCGGGACTCAGATGTTCCGAAGACTGCCTTGCGTACTAGATATGGTTATTACGAGTTGTTGGTGATGTCATTTGGCTTGACTAATGCCCCATCAGCATTCATGGATTTGATGAACAGGGTGTTCAGGCCTTATATCGATTCCTTTGTCATTGTCTTCATTGATGACATCTTGATCTACTCACGTAGCCTGGGGAGCACGAGCAGCATTGGAGAGTAGTGCTCCAAACCTTGTGGGAACAAAAGTTGTATGCTAAGTTCTCCAAGTGTGAGTTTTTGTTAGATTCCGTAGCATTCTTGGGACATGTGGTGTCCGTAGAGGGTATCAAGGTGGATCCTAAGAAGATTGAGGCAGTTCAGAGTTGGCCACATCCTACTTTAGCACCAAGATCAGGAGTTTCTTGGGATTGGCAGGTTATTATCGTCAGTTTGTAGAGGGATTTTCATCCATTGCAGCCCCTCTGACTAGGTTGACCCAGAAGGCGCCCCGTTCCGATAGTTCGACGGGTGAGAGGCGAGCTTTCAGAAGCTCAAGTTAGCTTTGACCATAACACTAGTTCTAGTGTTGCCTTCTAGTTCAGAGATGTATACAGTTTATTGCGATGCTTCACACATTGGCTTAGGATGTGTATTGATGCAGGAGGGACGAGTTATTGCATATGCTTTGTGTCAATTGAATATTCATGAGAAGAACTACCCCGTGCACGAATTGGAGTGGGCTGCGATTGTTCATGCTCTTAATATTTGGAGGCATTACTTGTATGGGGTGTCTTGTGAGGTTTATACAGACCACCGCAGCTTACAACACCTGTTCAAGCAAAGGGACCTTAATTTGAGGCAGCGTAGGTGGCTTGAGTTACTGATGGATTATGACATCACCATTCTTTATCATCCCGGGAAGGCGAATGTGGTTGCAGACGCCTTAAGAAGGAAGGCGGAAAGTATGGGTAGCTTGGCATTCATTTCAGTGGAGGAGAGGCCACTAGCCCTGGACATTCAGTCCTTGGCTAACAGACTTGTGAGACTGGAAATTTCAAAGCCCAGCCGAGTTCTTGCGTGTGTTGTTGCTCAGTCTTCATTATTGGGGCAGATCAAGGTTCGGCAGTTCGATGATCCGCACTTAGTAGTTCTCAGAGAGACGGTACTACAGGGTGGTACCAAGGAATTTTCTGTTGGCAAGGATGGTGTCCTGCGACTTCAGGATCGCCTATGTGTTCCTAATTTGATGTCCTGAGGGAGAGGATTCTAGAGGAGGCGCACAGTTCACGGTATTCTATTCATCTAGGTACCACGCAGATGTATCGTGATATGAGGCAGCACTACTGGTGGCGGCAGATGAAGAAATACATTGTGGAGTATGTGGCTAGATGTCTAAATTGCCAGTAGGTTAAGTATGAGAACTAGAGGACAGGAGGTCTACTTCAGCAGATGCCTATACCTGAGTGGAAATGGGAGCACATCACTATGTACTTTTTAGTCGGGTTTCCGCTGACTTTGCGGAAGTTTGATGCAGTTTGGGTTATTGTAGGCAGGCTGACCAAGTCAGCACACTTCTTCCCAATGGCCACTACTTATACTTCAGAGAGGTTGGCTCAGATCTACATTCGGGAGATAGTCCGGTTGCACGGTGTGCATGTGTCCATCATATCAGATAGAGGTCCTCAGTTCACCTCGCATTTCTGGAGAGCCGTGCAGAGTGAGTTGGGCACCCGTGTAGAGCTCATCATAGAATTTCATCCTCAGTCCGACGGGCAGTCGGAGCGGACAGTCCAGATATTGGAGGACATGCTCAGGGCATGTGTGATTGACTTTGGAGGGTAGTGGGATCAGTTCTTGCCCTTGGCCGAGTTTGCGTACAACAACAACTATCAGTCCAGCATTGATATGGTCCCATTTGTGGCTCTATATGGTCGGCGAATTCGTTCTCCCTTCGGGTGATTTGAGCCTGGCGAAGCTAAGCTATATGGCACTGACTTGGTAAAGGATGCCTTGGAGAAGGTAAAGCTGATTTAGGAGAGGCTTCGCACGGCACAGTCCAGAAAGAAGAGTTACGCGGATCAGAAGGCGCGTGATGTATCGTTCATGGTTGGCGAGAAGTTTCTCTTGAAAGTCTCGCTGATGAAGGGTATTATGAGGTTTAGAAAGAAGGGCAAGTTGAGCCCAGGTTTTAGGCCCATTCGAGGTGTTGGGGCGAGTTGGGGAGGTTGCTTATGAGCTTGCTCTACCTCCCAACGTATCAGGTGTTCATCCAGTTTTCCTTGTATCTATGATCCGGAGGTACCACACCGACTTGTCTCATGTGTTGGACTTCAGTACCATTCAGCTAGACCAGAGGTTGGATTACGAGGAGGAGCCTATTGCTATTATTGATAGGCAGGAGCGCCAGTTGAGGCCTAAGAGGGTTTCCGCCGTGAGGGTCTAGTGGAGGGGCCAACCAGTCGAAGAGGCGACTTGGGAGTCCGGGGAGGACATGTAGAGCATATGTCCTCACTTATTCAGCACTCCAGGTATGATTCTAGACCCGTTCGAGGATGAACGTTTGTTTAAGAGGTGGAGAATGTAATGGCCCGACTGGTCATTTTGCTTTCTAGACCCCCATGCCCCTATATCAGACTTCTTGTACTTGCTTTTATTGATTGATGACTTCTGGGGATGGTTTTTTCTGGAATTTGCATGTGTTTGGGATGGAATAAGAACACTTAGTTCCTTGAGGGGGTATTAAAGGCCAAGTTTGACTTCGGTCAACATTTTTAGTAAACGACCTCGGAATCAGGAATTGAAGGCTCCAATAGATTCGTATGATGATTTCCGACTTGGGCATATGTTCGGAATGGGTTTTGGATGATCTGGGGGCGTTTCGGCGTCAAATAGTGAAATATAATTCTTGAAGTTGAAAAGTTGAGGTTTGGAATGTGTTTTGGTGTTATCGAGGTTCGAACGGGATTCCGATACTAGGAATAGTTCTATAATGTCAATTATGACTTGCTCGCAAAATTTGCTGTTATTCCGAGTACTATCAGTACGTTTCGGCATATTGGAAGTGAATCCAAGAACTTAAAGTTCTTGATTTGAGTTTAGTTGGTTTTGGGGTACGATTCTTAGATTTAATGTTGTTTCGGGAATTCCGGAGGTTCGAGCGAGTCCGTTTTATAATTTAGAACTTGTTGGTATATTCGAACGGGGCCTCGAGGGTCCCGGATTCCATTCGGACATCGCGCGAGGCGAGTCCCAGCTCAAAGAGAGCAGCTGGTGCACCAAATCTTGTGTGACCGCACCTGCGATTGGGCAGCCATAGGTGCGAGACCGCAGGTGCGTTCGAAGCCTCGTAGGTGCAACCATCAACGGGGTGCCCAGGATCCGCAGATGCGTTCCCTTTTTCGCACAAGGGAAGCAGCAGGTACGGGACTACTTCCGCAGGTGCGAGCCATGCCAGCCCTCCCATTTCCGCAGATGCAGACCCTTGTCCATAGATGCGAGACTGCAGGTGTGGTCCACTCGTCGTAGGTGCGAAATCACTGGAGGCAGTGAGGTCGTTTTAAATCGGTACTTAGGCTCATTTGAGAGCATTTATCACACTTTGGGAGACTTAGGAGCTCCCAAAAATAGAGGTTTCAACTTAGCACCTTGAGGTAATGTATTTCCTACTTAATGTGAGTTCATTACTTAGTTTCTGCGTAGATTAACACACAAAGATGAGTGAAAATTATGGGTTTAGGGTAAAATGTAGGGTTTTGATAAAAATGGGATTTAACCACGAAATTTGTTATTGAATCTAGTAAAAATCATATATTGTTAATCCTTAGATTATGGGTAACAACTTTAAGAATTTTCGAAATCCGAGCATGTGGGCCCAGGGGTGAATCTTAGGAATCTTACAAATTGGCTTGGTTAATCACCTAAACTGTATAATTATGAACTTCGAGCATTGATTGACTAGTTTATGTAATGTTTGGCTAGTTTCGAGTTGTCGGGCACCAAATTTGGAGGTTGAGCGCATTCTTTAATCGGGAAGTAGGCTTGATACGAGGTAAGTCTCCTCTCTAACATTGTAAGAGGGAACTGTCCCCATATGTGAAATACTTTATTATGTGAATGATTGTGGGGGACTACGTACGCGCTAGGTGATGAGGGTCCGTGTGTAGTGATTGTTCTTGTTATGTCCGAGTAGTTTAGGCTTACACCATGCCTCGTGAACATTGCTAATTGATTTATATGTGTGGTCATAATAGAGTGAAAATTTACATCAACATCTTAAGAATTTAAAGGTTTCAAGTAAGTCATTAATTCGAAAAATGAATTGAGAAGAATGTGTTATGTTTATGTGAAACCGCTTCGCAATTATATTCCGCGAGCAGGTGATTTCCTCCACTACTCTCATTGGAGCGGGCCGTTCTCCTCGACAGGTTAATAGATGCATCTATGCTTTGTGCCATTCAACCCTTCAACAATGCACATTTACTTTTCTATTGGATCGAGCCGTACATCCTTGACATATTGTGCGCATGTTAATTTGCTTGGTACTTCCTATGATTTTCAAACCGTTAAAAAGGCCTTGAAGAATAAAATTGTAAATTGTTTAACAGGAGTTGGCACCTAAATGTACTTGTGGAAAGATTTGTCACTTCTTGTCTTTATTGTTATTCAGCTTTGATATCCATGCTTAGCCTTATACTTGAACAAATTGCTTTAGCCCTAGTGAGTGTTAAGTCGATATCTTGTCACTACTTCTTCGAGATTAGACTGGATACTTACTGGGTACAGGATGTTTATGTACTCATGCTACGCTTCTGTACTTAATTGTACAGGTTGTGAGGCAGGTATATCTGGTTGTTAATGAGTTGTGATTTTACAACTCATTTTAGCCTCTTTTCATTATATTTAGCATCCTTTAAGGTTAACATGAGGTCGTTTATAGTATGTATTGTTCGACTTTCAGGGAAATGATGCCATGAAGTGTTTGGCATTGAATTGAAGTGGAATTGAGCACAAATTGGTGGAAAAAGAACAAAATCCTTTAGTGATACCGTACCTGCGGATGATTGGCCGCTGGTGCGACATATCACCTACGAAGAAATGGACCGCATCTGCGGAAGTTTCCCACATGCACCAAAACCGCACCTGCGATGTGGTATCCGCACCTGCGGAACTGCAGGTGCGGCGGTTTGGTTCGCACCTGCGGAAGTAGTCAGTCCATTCAGAGCCCGCACATGCAATATGGAATTCGCATCTGCGAGGATTTGTCTGCAGCTGCGGTCAACGGGCATCATTTCTGGGTAGATTTGTCAATTCACATTTTCCCAATCCCAAACCCACATATACTCGACCTAGCAGATATTTTCAGTATATTTGGTAATCTTTTGGCTTATTTTCAGTAGATACACTAGAGAAGAACAAGTTTTGGAAGCTAGGGTTTGCACGCACACTTGGGTTTTGAAGATTTAAAGCTTGTGGTTAAGGATTTCTTACCCATTTATGTTTATTTCTTCATTTCCTTGGTTTGTATTGAATATTTAAGTATGTAGTATTTATTTCCAACACTCAATCTTGTTTATGGAAATATTCATGTTTAAAGTGTGGATTAAATACCTTGTTGTGCTTATGTATTGAATGATTTTTCATCTTTTATGAAGTGAGTTATTGTTTCTTTAATTATTCGTGTTCTTTAATGTTTCCAAAGGAATTAGATAACCCTAGGACTCGGTCATTAACTCCGAATTAATTTTGGGAAAGATAATTTGGGGTTGAGAAATATTAATTAACAAGAACTTGAGGCTTTAACCCTCATTTTATAGATTCTACCTAGGAATAGGATTGAACTACTTGTAGCCATATCCGAGTGTGCTTAATCTCTTAAATGGGTTAGGAATAATTCAATTAGGAAGTCTTGTTAGTCTTTAGAAGAAGCTAATTAAGAATTATTATCCATGGCTAATTAACAAAAACTTGCTCATATTTGTAAAATCGTGAAATACATTGGATTGTTACTTGAGTGTAATTCCCGATGCGTCCATACTTGTAGCCATTAATCATCATATTTTCTTTCTAAACCATATTCTAAGTGTTTGGCATTGCATGATAAGTGATAATTCTCTTACATTCCTAATCTCCTACATATTGTTCTCTGTGGGATTCGACCCCAACCTAGTTGGTTTATTATATTTGACAATCGACCGCTTACACTATTTAAAAGTGTAATTTGAGCGTATCAAATTTTGGCGCCGTTGCCGGGGAACAATTTGGCGTAATTTAGGTTGTTTAAGAAGTAAGCATAAGTGCTTTGGTCCAAACTTGTGTATATTTGTGTAATTATTTTTCTTACCTTGGTCTATTTTTCTTGTTTCTTCCTAGTTTTTTTTCTTAATTTTTCATTAAAAAACAAAGGGCATCATATAATGAAAATTGGTCGGATGGTAGTTGTTCATACTTTGATGACCCTTGTCCTTATTGTGGAGGACCACACTCGTGGCAAAATTGTTTAAATTCTCCCAGGGTTGGATTGTGCGCACAATCTCAAACCCATGAGAGGAGTATTTGTGATAGGTGTGGTTGCCAAAATGGTCATTGTTATGATTGTGTTTATTTGTCCGTCCCTTCCCCAAGCCCCCACTATGATGATCCTACTTCTTGTGATGAAAATATTAGGGATGAGGAAGTGGAAGAAATGGAGCATGGCCGAATGGGAGAGTTCAAGCTCATGTTATAATGCCTACTTGAAGGGGGAAACAAAAGAGCAAAATACTTTGGAAGAGCTCTTGGAGAATAGTCTCCAAAATGACTTGGCACTTGAAAGGTTGCACTCACAAATGGATGAAATGATTGAAGCCTTAAGGGTTCAAAAAGCCTCAGAGGTTAGTGATAGGCAAGAATCTTCCTTGGAGGTTAAATTTAAATTCCGTCCTTGGACCTTGAACAAAACAAGGAAGAACTCTCAAATGCTCAAAATGAGAAGATGATGCTCATGTTGGAGACCATTCTTGAAAATGAGGAAAAGCATAACTTTGCACTCGAATACTTGAAACATGAAGTGACTCAAAATGATGAGCATATCCGCACTTTGGAAGATCAAATGACATCATTAATGGAGGCTCATTATGCCTCTCAATTTGAAAGTGTGGAAGGAAGCCAAGAAGAGTCCAATTCCGAGGAAGAAAGTGAGCTTTACTTTGAGGAATCAAGACTTGAATATCCGCCAACCGACTCCATGAGTATTATTTGTGCCAAGAAAAATATGGAATTAGAATCAACCAGGGTGATTGAAGATATTGTTGAAATTGACTCTAGTCTGGGGGAAAAAGAGGATGTCAAAATCCGGGAAAAATTGCAAGTTGAAGGCTTGAAATCACATTCCAAGAATTTTTCAACATTGTAATTGCATGGTGACATGGGAGTTGAACTACACGAGTCAATTGAGGATTGTGAGGAGAAAAGACTAAGGACCTACATTTTACAATTCGAAAGAACAACAAGGAAAAACGACATTTCTCACATGAAAGCGAAGAAGTGCAAAATGAAGAATTTAGTGCTTGGCTTGGTCATCTACTTACCACCCCCATCGCTTGTGGTCACAAGCTTGATTCCAAGCTAGGTGCCCAGTTCATATCGTCAAAGTGGCGAGAAAAGTGATAAAGTTGACTTGCGTCATGCCACGACGTTAATGCGGTGCTTGGTGGGAGGCAACCCATCATTTTCAAAATTATTGATTATTTTTGAAATTTGCCTTTTTAGAATAGCTTAGTATATTGTTTTGCACTAATATGCCGAGTGTCAGATTTTTTGAAGCTAAGTTGCGACTTCTTGAGGGCGGGAATGCACCAAAACAGTGTTGCCCAGAAATTAATTGTTGATCCCAGGTACTTCCGCACATGCGGTCAGGGTATCCGCAGGTGCAACCTCACAGCAGCGGAAATAGAAGTGCAGGCGCGATCTTTCCGCAAGCGCGATAGTTTTTGCGCACGTGCGCCCACACAGGCGCGACTATTTTTCCGCAGGTGCGTGATTCGTGCATAGAAAAATCCCCAACCCTCATTTCATCAGGTGAGTGTGTTTATTCCCAAAACTCAAAGAAAAAAAATATATTTTCTATTCCCCTCCTCTCGCATCTCTCAAGCAAGGCTTGATCCTACACAAGACTACACAGGTAATGTCTCTTGGTTCCTCTCTCTTTCTCTTCTTTGTTTTTCTTCTTCCAGTGCTCTGTTTTCTTCTTCTCTCAAGCCTGTCGTGGCAGTTACTATTTCTTATTTATTTATTCCCACGAACCCTTTGAATTAGGGTAATATTAGAGTGAGGATTTGGTTGAGAGTAGGATAATGTGTGCTGGCTTCAATAAAAAAAAATTTGTAGGGAAGTCTGAGTACCCAAATTATGTGAAGAAGAAGCGATTCTAAACTGCCTGCAACATGTTCGATGAATTGTCCAAAAAAAAATTGTAAGCGAGGTACCTAAAATTCAGTGTTAAAGAGTTAGAACTCAATTTGGTATACTAATTTGGAAGTCTTGAGTATAGATTAGTTGCTTAAAATCATGCCCCAATTGAAACTAGTCAAAAAAAAAAAAAGAAATTTTGGGCAGCTGAACCATTGGACGAATTCCGCTGGCGCGAACAATTTTCTGCAGATGCGGCCTCGCACCTGCCAGTCCTTCTTCGTAGGTGCAACTTCTAGTCCACTAAGAAAATTCCGCAGGTGCGCATTTTTTTCGCAGATGCGCAACCGTACCTGCGACTGAAGTTCCACAGGTGCGGAAACTGGAAAATTCTAGCAATTCCAGTGAGCTTGCATCAGGGGCTTCCCAGATCCGTTCAACCTGTTTCTTTGGCCTAATTGCAGTGTTTTAACTTGATTAACAAGGTTCTACTGCCTGACTAACTTCATTTTATTTTTTAAGGTAGTTTGAGCTTTAGATGGATCCAAACATGACGGACAATCCCCTGTTGAGTCATAAAATTGAAGAAAATGTTGAGGAGAACTTTGATACTTCCAGATTCTTATCTGCTGCATGCCAGAGCCGATATTATGATGATCTCCTCACAAAGAAACTCATACTTGAGAAAGGTATTGCCACGGATAAGTTGGCCGAGCTCTTTCTTGATTTCTATGGCCGGCTAGTTGCAAGCGGCTGGACTTGCTTCGCTCCCAATCCATGTAAGGCTAATGAAGAATAGGTGAGAGAATTTTATGCCAACCTGAGGCGGACTCACTTCCAGAATCATGAAATCACCATACGGGGAAAGACCGTGAAATTTGGTGCTGAAGAGATAAATGATTTCTTTGGGCTCCCAAATCATCCGCTCGAGCCAGTACAAGAAAAAGACACATGTGAAAATGGTGATTGGCTAGTTGAAAAGTTGTGTCCTCGGGGTCATAGGGTGAGCTGGGATACCAAGAAGAGGGGCATCAAGTATGGTGATTTTACTGCTGAAGCAAAGATGTGGCTATATATCATCGCGAGCAGAGTATGCCCCTCGGGGAATGTGTCTGATGTCCCATATGCCAGGGCTTTGATGATTGCTTGTATCCTGGATGACATCCCTGTGAATGTCGGCCACTACATTGTACGGGACCTAAAGGAATACGTGCTTCAAGTTGGCACATCTTCGATGCTCCATTGTTGATTACAGAGCTATGTCGGCGTGGTCAGGCTGATGAACGGGAGGGAGATCATTGGATACCGGCAGACAAGACATTTCACCCACTGAGAGTGACAGGTGCAGGTAATGTGCTGAAAAGTAAGAAGAGGAAAATGGTGACTACTGCTGCTGGATCTGGAGCCTCCTCGGAGACTGCTCCAGCTGAGGGACGTTTTAGGGAGATGAACTCCCAACTTTCATCCATTCGGGAGTTAGTGTCACAGCTCCCCAGCGGGCGCTCACACTCCCAGCCCCCGCCCGACTATTGCTCCAGAGCTGAGATGCGGACCTACTTAGAGGTGTAGGGTAAGATGGCAGCATCTATTACCTAGCTCAACACTTCCTATACCAGGTTGGCCAAGGCGCATGTCGACCTCAAGTCAACCTTTTACAAAGGAAAGGAGAAGAACAAAAAAAAGGGAAAAATTCATGATGAAAATGTGGAGAGATATTAAAGCGATCTTTAAATGGAGGCAGCCGAGCAGTAACAGTGGAGGATGATGAGGATAGCGAGGAGTACTCGTTCGTGACAGATGATGAGGAGGATGCTGATGGTGAGAGTTCTCAACGACACTGATTAGCCTTTGCTCCTGCAGTCTGCTAGTCTGATGCAGACCTTAGGGAGACCCTCAAACTATTTTTCTTTCTTTTTGAAATTGTGCAGTGGGGACACTGCAATGTCTTTAGCTGGGGGTGGCTTTAGGAGCATATTGTATCTATAATATGACTTTGTGTATGTGCCCTTTTCGGGCTTCTTTGTTGTCTATGGATATTATGTTCCTTGCCAGGCTTATTTTGTGATATCTTGTGCTCTTGCTGAGCTTGGTGTGATTAGTCTATTTTTATTTTTCTTTCCTTATTTATTTTCTTTAGTATATTATTTTTGCTTCTTTAGTATTAGTTGCTTTTATTTTAGCATTCTCTTTAGTAGTTTTGTTCTTTTATTTTCATATATATGGTAGTATTTCCTTGGGTTTTCTTTATGCTATGGTTCTTTCCCAACGAACATTTCTGAAGTGAACTGGGTGACTTTTCACTATGATAGATGGCGTGATAACTTTCTTAAGGGAATTAGTCTTGGTTTGCTAGGAGGAGGCTTTTGGATTATTTGGTACTAATGAAATTAGTATCCTGTATGTGAAATATGAATTAAGAATACCCCTCCGAATTTCAAGTTTGAATTAAACAAGTAAGTTGCATGGTGAAGAATAATTTTTGTGATAAATTTTTGGTTCTTCTAGTGACTCTTTGCCCACTAGTTTGAAAAATATTGCTCTAGACTCTTATTAGAAAATGAAATTGATCTGTCTTGATTAATTCATGTGCCATGTGTGTTAGTATTTGTGTAAATAATTCTTGTGTTCACTTCTGCCATCTAGAACTTGCCCGGTTGGTCTTTCAATGCTAATGATAATTACGTTTGGTTGGAGAGACAACCTTAGGCAGTCTTTGTGTTATTTGAAAACCTGTTTAGCGTTTCAAGCTAACCATTGTGTAAATATTATCACTAGTTACCCCATTTGATCCTTTAACATTTTCTTGGTCACCTCATTACAAACCTCTCCCATTTTGTAAAATAATTCCCTCTTATGAACCCGTTCCTCCTTGAACATTGATAATGAGGATAAAATCCTAAGCTGGGGGTGTGGTGTCAAGTTGGAAATTGGTAAGGTTGTACATTGAGTGTAGGAACCTATACCTCAAAGTGTTCACATGAAATTATTCAAGCTCCAAAAGAAAAAAAAAAAAAAA
The DNA here is from genome assembly GCA_005239505.1 of Nicotiana paniculata. Classification (NCBI taxonomy): domain Eukaryota; kingdom Viridiplantae; phylum Streptophyta; class Magnoliopsida; order Solanales; family Solanaceae; genus Nicotiana; species Nicotiana paniculata. The sequence goes on along the minus strand of ML303330.1, from coordinate 21,323 downwards.
AAAAAATATATATATATATATATATACATATATATATATAAAGAAAAAGATAAATACATGTATGTATATAAATATGGAGCCTTGAAGAGAATTAGAGAGGTATTTAAAGTGGTTCTATGTTGGTAATTAGATGCCAATGAGGGCTATGTGGTTTGAAAAGAAACAAAGGGCAACAAGAAAGAAAAATGTGAGTAGTGTTCAAGGAGGGTGTAGTCACTTATATCCCAAATGCTTATCCGACCCTTCCCCGGACCTATATTACAAGCTTAAAAAGTCCTTATGGGATCTCCAACCGAATGTTCTTGAATAGGCGACTAATTAAAATAAGGGATGGTATGATTTGCTGTAACAATTGAAATTCTTTGTGAGAGTGAGTATTTTCGTGAATTTGTCCCTTGTGGTGTTCTTGTAAATATGGTGATTTTGGGACTTTCTTTGTTGTGAGGGCACATGAATTAGGATGGATTGGTGAAATTGATATATTCGAAAATGAGTGAGTTGAGCATATGTAGTGGACTAGTGCTTTTGAGTCACTCCTTGAGGCTTATTCTTGTCACTTGATTATTTTGAAACTCCCTTGCACTTCTTGAAGTTGTTTTAAAATGATGGAGTTATTCGTGTAAGATGCACATACTTGAGCCTAATTATTAGTACCAACCAAATCCATAAGTATAATGCTTAGTAGGAGAATGTGATTTGTAAATAATAGCAATACGACTTGGGATTTAAATGGTAGAACCTCATTGAATTGTTGGTTTGATTTGCTTGAGGACAAACAAAAGCTTTAAGTTGGGGGTGTTGATGAGTGGTGATTTTACCACTCATTTTAGCCTCTTTTCTTTAGATTTTTCATCCTTTAAGGATAACATGAGGTCGTTTATAGTGTGTATTGTTCGACTTTTAGGGAAATGATGACATGAAGTATTTGGCATTGAATTGAAGTAGAATTGAGCACAAATTGGTGGAAAAAGCACAAAAGCCTTCAGTGATACGGAACCTGTGAATGATTGGCCGCTGGTGCGTCATCGCACCTGCGAAGAAATGGACCGCATCTGCGGAAGTTGCCCACATGCACAAGGACCGCACTTGCGATGTGGTATCCGCACGTGCGGAACAGTAGGTGTGGCGGTTTGGTTCGCACCTGCGGAAGTAGTCAGTCCACTTAGAGCCCGCACCTGTTATATGGAATCCGCATATGCGAGGATTTGTCTGCAGGTGCGGTCAACGGGCATCATTTCTGGGCAGATTCGTCAATTCACATTTTCCCAATCCCAAACCCACATATACTCTACCTAACATATATTTTCAGTATCTTTGGCAATCTTTTGGCTTATTTTCAGTAGATACACTACAGAAGAACAAGTTTTGGAATCTAGGGTTTGCACACACACTTGGGTTTTGAAGATTTGAAGCTTGTGGTTAAGGATTCTTACCCATATATGTTTATTTCTTCATTTCCTTGCTTTGTATTAAATATTTAAGTGTGTAGTATTTATTTCCAACACTCAATCTTGTTTATGGAAATATTCATGTTTAAAGTGTGGATTAAATACCTTGTTGTGCTTATGTATTGAATGATTTTTCATCTTTTATGAAGTGAGTTATTGTTTGTTTAATTATTCTTGTTCTTTAATGTTTCCAAAGGGATTAGCTAACCCTAGGACTCACCCATTAACTACGAATTAATTTTGGGAAAGATAATTTGGGGGTTAGGAAAGACTAATTAACAAGAACTTGAGGCTTTAACCCTCATTTTATAGATTCTACCTAGGAGTAGGATTGAACTACTTATAGTCATATCCGGGTGTGCTTAATCTCTTAATTGGGTTAGGAATAATTCAATTAGTAAGTCTTGTTTGTTTTCGGAAGAAGCCAATTAAGAATTCTTACTGTGGCTAATTAACATAAACTTTCTCATATTTGTAAAATCGTGAAATACATTGGGTCGTTACTTCAGTGTAATTCGCGATGCGTCCATACTTGTAGCCATTGATCATTTTTTTTGCTTTCTAGGTTAGTTTACATTTTTGCATTTAGGTATAAATATTTTCTAAACCAAAATCTAAGTGTTTGGCATTGCATGATAAGTGATAATTCTCGTACATTCCTAATCGCCTACATATTGTTCTCTGTGAGATTCGACCCCAAACTAGTTGGGTTATTATATTTGACAATCGACCGCTTACACTATTTTAAAGTGTAATTGGAGCGTATCAGTTGTCATCCCGAAGCATGTTCTTGACTCCTCGAGATGTAGGGATTCCACGGTGAGTTGCTTCCCTTGATGCCGTTCAGTAGCACGTTGGAGTCTTCCCCCTTTTTGTTATTTTGTCTATATCCTCTCAGACAATAGGATATATGTATTCTTTTGATTTTCTTCTACTAGATGCATGTATACTTGAGACACCAGTTTCTGACACACACATTGGTAGACTATTCTTTTGGAAATGTACTATTTAAATTTAACTTCTCGATCATTTCAAGTAAATTTGCTTTGATATTTATCATTTTCTCATGCTTGTGACAGAATTTGAGTATTGTTAATAAAGTTTTATCAATTTAAATGGGACTCACTAGATTTATAAGTTTGGCTTGCCTAACATCGGCGTTGGGTGCCATCACGACCTAGATTAGGATTTGGATCGTGACAGTATATGCAGACTTTACCCCTATCCTGTGGAGGTAAAGAGGCTATTTACTGAAGACCCTCGACTCAAGGTTGTTCTTCAATTCTAGGTCATTTAATATAAATTAAATTCCACATAAATTAATATGCTAAGTAATTGAAACACATAGACCAAATAAATTGATCTAAAATACCTGACATATAATATGCTAGGTTGCTAGCTAATGTGGAAAACATTAAAGCTAATGTCAACTCAAGCAATTATTTTTTAAGAAAATATCTTATCAAATATTATCGTGAAGTTTCGCAGTCCTGGCATCGATAAATTTGTATGGGTGATAGTTATAGCATGTAATTGAAAATAAATATCAAGCTAGAAAAATGTGTGAAAAATATTATCCATCATAATTGAGCTAACGAAAGTAAAAGCTTTACTCAACATAATCCCTTTATCCTAATAATAATCATATCTACTTTTAGAGGATGGTGTGAGAACCTAAAGTTAGTCCTAATAATGTTTCAAATAAAAAAGTATATGAGGACTTTTATAAAACAGATATCTTCCTTCCTTTATTTAAGAATTTATTTTTTTAAAAGGAATTATTTGATAAATCATACACTGAAAACATCTACAATATAGTTTTAAAAAAATATATTCATCACCGCGAGTTACACGCGCAACACACTATAACGACCCGACCGGTCGTTTTGCATAGTCAGACCCTGTTTCCCTAAATAAGACTTCCTATAGTTGCTTTAAGTGATTCATGACTTTCGGGGACGGGTGGTTCGGGATTCAGAAGTGTATAGGGTAATATAGGAACACTTGGTTCCTTAAGATTTGGCTTTTAAGGCCAAGTTTGACTTCGATTAATATTCGGTGTAAACGACCTCGGAATCAAGTTTTGCCGATTCCAATAGCTTGTATAATGATTTCGGACTTGTGCGTATGTCCGTAATGGGTTTTGGATGACCGGGCGTTTCAACGCAAAATAGCGAAAATAGAGTTTCCTTAAGTTCATAATTTAGTCTGGAATGTGTTTTTGAGTTATCGAGATCCGAACGGAATTTCGAGACCGGGAATTGTTGTGTGATGTCATTTATGACTTGCTTGCAAAATTTGGTGTCTTTCCGAGTAGTATAGGTCGGTTCGGCGCATTGAAACCGAATTCAAGAACTTGAACATTCTTAAGTTTGATTCTAGGGGTTTTGAGGAGTAATTTTTAGTTTTAGCGTGGTTTTGGGTGTTCCGAAGGTTCGAGAAAGTCCGTAATATGATTTAGGACTTGTTGGTATATTTGCAAAGGGGCTCGGGTGGGCCCAGGTGCCTCCCGGACACCAAACGGGGCCAAAAACCAGCAGTTTCAGCTGCTGGTGCACCAAGTCTGGTGTGACCGCAGTTGCGGTTGCCCAGGTCGCAGGTGCGAGACCGCTCCTGCGGTCGAGGCCTCGCAGGTGCGACTCCCAGTATGAAAGTCCTACCTTCGCAGGTGCAGATCCTTCTCTGCAGGAGCGGGTCCGCTGGTGCGGAATTTCTACCGCAGGTGCGATCTCAGGTAAAGAGGCTATTTCCTGAAGACCCTCGACTCAAGGTTGTTCTTCAATTCTAGGTCATTCAATATAAATTAAATTCCACATAAATTAATATGCTAAGTAATTGAAACAGATAGACCAAAGAAATTGATCTAAAATACCTGACATATAATATGCTAGGTTGCTAGCTAATGTGGAAAACATTAAAGCTACTGTCAACTCAAGCAATTCTTTTTTAAGAAAATATCTTATCAAATATTATCGTGAAGTTTCGCAGTTCTGGCATCGATAAATCTGTATGGGTGAAAGTTATAGCATGTAATTGAAAATAAATATCAAGCTAGAAAAATGTGTGACAAATATTATCCATCATAATTGAGCTAACGAAAGTAAAATCTTTACTCAACATAATCCCTTTATCCTAATAATAATCATATCTACTTTTAGAGGATGGTGTGAGAACCTCAAGTTATTCCTAATAATGTTTCAAATAAAAAAGTATACGAGGACTTTTATAAAACAGATATCTTCCTTCCTTTGTTTAAGAATTTATTTTTTTAAAAAGAATTATTTGATAAATCATACAATGAAAACATCTACTATATAATTTTAAAAAAATATATTCATCGTCGCGAGGTACACGTGCAACGCGCTATAACGACCCGACCGGTCGTTTTGCATATTCAGACCCTGTTCCCCTAAATAAGACTTCCTATAGCGGCTTTCAGTGATTGATGACTTTCGGGGACGGGTGGTTCGGGATTCGGAAGTGTATAGGGTAATATAGGAACACTTGGTTCCTTAAGATTTGGCTTTTAAGGCCAAGTTTGACTTCGATCAATATTCGGAGTAAACGACCTCGGAATCAAGTTTTGCCGATTCCAAAAGCTTGTATAATGATTTCGGACTTGTGCGTATGTCCTTAATGGGTTTTGGATGACCTGGGAGCGTTTCAACGCCAAATAGCGAAAATAGAGTTTCCTTAAGTTCATAATTTAGTTTGGAACGTGTTTTTGAGTTATCGAGATCCGAACGGAATTTCGAGACTGGGAATTGTTGTGTTATGTCATTTATGACTTGCTTGCAAAATTTGGTGTCTTTTCGAGTAGTATAGGTCGGTTCGGCGCATTGAAACCGAATTCAAGAACTTGAAAATTCTTAAGTTTGATTCTAGGGGTTTTGAGGAGTAATTTTTAGTTTTAGCGTGGTTTTGGGTGTTCCGAAGGTTCGAGCAAGTCCGTATATGATTTAGGACTTGTTGGTATATTTGCAGGGGGGCTCGGGTGGGCCCAGGTGCCTCCCGGACACCAAACGGGGCCAAAAACCAGCAGCTTTAGCTGCTGGTGCACCAGGTCTGGTGCGACCGCAGGTGCGGTTGCCCAGGTCGCAGGTGTGAGACCACTCCTGCGGTTGAGGCCTCGCAGGTGAGACTCATCACTGGGCGAGCTAATCCGTATTATTCTATGTCAATGTGACCTTAACGGCCTTTATTTTAAGCAATTATTCGCTCCAAGACCAGTATGAAAGTCCTACCTTCGCAGGTGTGGATCCTTCTCCGCAGGAGCGGGTCTGCTGGTGCGGAATTTCTACCGCAGGTGCGATCCTCAGGTTCCTTGCCAAAATCCGCAGGTGCAGTCCTCGAACCGCAGGTGCGAGGTCACTGAAGGTAGTGAGCCCATTTAATTCGGGACTCAACCATTTTTCACCACTTTCTTCTCCTCCATTGGTGATATTGAGAGCTGTCAACAGGGTATTCGGCCTAACTACTAAAAGGTAAGTAATTTCCATTTAAATGTTAGATTATTACACTAAATCTTAGGTAGATAAACACCTAATTAGTGGAAATCAAAGGGGTTAGGGTGAAAACCTAGGTTTGAGGAACTTTAGGGAATTTCACCACTTTTCTACCATGAAATCATGTAAAAACAATATATATTAATGACCCTTAGGCCATGGGTGAGTGTTTTCTTCAAAAATTTTCGGAATCCGAGCATGTGGGCCTGGGGTGTATTTTGGGATTTCTTCAAGAAAGATGAATTAGCTAAGCTAGTAAGAGAATTTCATACTTTTGAGTGTATATTAACGTATTTATATAAAATTTCACTAGTTTCGAGTCCTCGAGTGTAGAGTTTGGAGTTTCGGGCATGTTCTTGACCCGGGAAGTAGGTTCTACGCTAGGTGAGTCTCTTTTCTAAACTTGTAAGAGGGAATTGTCCCCATCGGTAATTATAAATGATTGAATTGTCCTTATTTGCGGGGGATACGCACGCACGAGGTGACGAGAGTCCGTGCGTAGCTACTCCTATGTTATGCCGGGTAGTCTTTAGGACTCACAAGCATGCTTATATGCCTTACTTGTATCCCTGCATGTATTCCTAGGCGATTATTATCCTTGAAACTAGCATGATAAAATGGAAGGTTACATTAAATCTTGTTGTTTTCATGATTACTGTCTTTCCAAGTATGAATTCTATATTTCCTGAATTTCCTGACAATTGTGTGTATGTATAAAAGCGCCCGTGTCGCATGTATGATTCGTGAGCGGGGTAGCCTTATATTATGTCAACCGCGTCGCACGATCTATTATATTATTGCTAATGACCCTAGTGAGTAATACGTCTACCTCTCGTCACTACTTCTTCGAGTTTAGATGGGATACTCACTAGGTATATATTTGCTTATATGTACTCATGCTACGCTTGTATACTTAATTGTACAGGTTCTGAGGTTGGTGCATCTGGTTATCATACCATAGAGCGATCGTGAGAGTACTTACTGGACTAGACTACACAGTGAACTGCTCTTCTCGGTGTTCCTCAGCAGCATTGTGGAGTTTCTATTATTTTTGAATATTTTTGTCTACCCCTTTCAGACAATTGTATATTTATTTTCTCTACTTTGTATATTCCACTAGTCGCATGTGGACTTGTGACACTAGGTCTTGGCATGCGTAGTTGGTTTTTATAATATTTTTTTCTACACTACATATGTTGGCAAATGACCTTTTGAGTTCATTTAATCAAGTTGCATCACTTGACCGTTTTATTTAAATGATTCTAAATCTAAAATTTGTCAAGCACTTAAATATTTAAATAAGTAAAGTAGTCTCGCTAGTAAACTGATGTTGGCTTGCCCGACTTCGGTGTTGGGCGCCATCACGACCTGAGTTGGAATTTGGGCCGTGACAACATAGTATCAGAGCTCTAGGTTCATGTAGGTCTCACAAGTCACAGGCAAACCTAGTAATGTCTTGCGGATCGATACGGAGACGTCTGTATTTATCTTCGGGAGGCTATAGGGTGTTAAGAAATCTCTCTTTATTCTTATTCTATCGTGCAGTTGATGGTCTTACTAAATCTCATTCTTCTATTCTCTCACAGATGGTGAGGACTCGGGCATATGATATTCAGGACACGGGAGATGTCGCTACCCCCGCCGTCCGAGGCCGTGCCTGAGGCCGGGGGAGGGCACCGACCCGAGGTAGGGGACGAGGGCATCCCAGAGTCTCTCCATTAGCACCTCCAGAGGATCCTATCATCAAGGATCAGGACGAGATACCTCTAACAGATCCTGCCCCAGTAGATTTCATGACTGCACCAGGCTTTCAGGAGATCATGGGTCATATGATGCAGTTCATGGACACTATGACCTAGGCTGGTTGATTTAAGCGGATCCTGCCACTTCTTAGGCGGGAGGGGGAGCTCAGACCCCTACCGTCCAGGCCGCAGGTCATGCAGCGACAGTATATCAAACTCCGGGTAGTCTGCCCGTGGGTGGAGCACAACCAGCAGTAGCAACACCAGCGCTCAGACCGGCTGCGGACGGCGATCCACAGAAGCTACTTGATAGATGGACTCGATTTCACCCTCCGGTCTTCAGAGGTGAGAAAGGAGAGCATGCCCAGGACTTTCTTGATAGGTGCAGGGATAGAATGCACAACATGAGGATTTTGGAGTCCCATGGAGTCGACTTCACTACTTTCCAGCTAGAGGGCAGGGCCGGTAGATGGTGGCAGTCATTTATCCTTGGTAGGCCAGAAGGTTCCCCTACTATCACATGGGAGAAGTTCACCCAGTTGTTCCTGGACAGGTATATTCCACCCTCCGAGAGGGAGGAGCTGCGGTACCAGTTTGAGCAGCTGGAGTAGGGGCAAATGTTAGTGACAGACTACGAGGCCAGGTTTTCAGAGTTATCTTGCCATGCCCTCCTGATTCTTCCTACATATGCTGAGAGAGTGCGGAGGTTTGTAGCTGGATTGCACTTAGGTATTAGGGCCAACATGTCCCGAGAGGTGGAGATGGGTACTCCTTATCAACTTGTGGTCAATATAGCTCGTCGGATTGAGGGTTACCGATAGAGGGGCAGAGAGCAGGGTCAGCAGGACAAGAGAGCTAGATTTTCTGGAGATTTCAGAGGTGCCCCAGCCAGGGTTAGAGGCCAGTTTGGTAGAGGCCAGCCCAGTAAGCCTCCATATTCAGCTCCTCCACCACCTTCTCGTGGTGCTCTAGTGAGACCTTATTTCAGCACCATGCCGGAGAGTTCTTACCGCCCACCAGCTATTCAGGGTCCCTCCGGCAGGTATTCAGGTCATCGGGGGTCTCCTACTCCTTACTTCAATGCCATGCCAGAGAGTCCTCATCGTCCCCCAACTATTCAGGGTTCATCTTCAGGGCAGCAGGCCATGCGTCCAGCGAGGTGTTACGAGTGTGGGGATTTAGACCATATGGGGGGGATTGGTCCCAGGCTTAGGGGCAAGGCCATTCAGCAGAGTTACTAGCCCGCACTCCCAGCACCAGTGCCCCGTCCACCTAGAGGTGGAGGACATGCTGGTAGAGGTCGTCCCAGAGGTGGAGGCCAGGCAGGTGAGCTCAGCTAGCTCCTATTCAGTCCAGCGGAGGTCAGTCTTCAGGTACTCCAGCTAGATTCTACGCCATTCCGGCCTGAGCAGATGCAGTGGGCTCAGATGCCGTGATCACATGTATTATTTCAGTATGTGGTAGAGAGGCATCAGTGCTATTTGACCCGTTTGCTTGTTTTTTTATGCTCCTCATGAGTCCTTGGGTTCTCCTATATATGTATCCACTCCTGTTGGTGATTCTGTAGTGGTAGACCGGATTTATCGGTCTTGCGTGATAACATTCTGTAGGTTTGAGACTAGAGCGGACCTCCTATTACTCGATATGGTTGATTTTGAGATTATCCTGGGCATGGATTGGCTATCTCCTCATCATGCCATCTTAGATTGCGATGCCAAGACGGTTACTTTGTCCATGCCTGAGTTGCCTAGGCTGGAGTGGAGAGGTTCCTCAGTTAGTGCAACCAGTAGAGTTATTTCTTTCCTGAAGGCTCGACATATGGTCGAGAAGGGTTGTTTGGAGTATCTTGCTTATGTGCGGGACACCACCGCCGAGTCTCCGATGATTGATTCAGTGCCCGTTGTTCGAGAGTTTTTTGATGTATTCCCTTCAGACCTTCCAGGCATGCCTCAGGATCGTGATATTGATTTCTGCATTGATTTAGCTCCAGATACTCCGCCTATTTCCATTCCCCTGTACTGTATGGATCCTAAGGATTTGAAGGAACAGTTAGAAGAGTTGTTGGCTAAGGGGTTTATCAGACTGAGTGTATCACCGTGGGGTGCTCCAGTTCTATTCGTGAAGAAGAAGGATGGATCCATGCGAATGTGTATTGATTACCGCCAGCTGAACTAGGTCACCATCAAAAACAAGTATCTATTGCCGCGCATTGATGATTTGTTCGGCCAGTTGTAGGGTGCCAGGGTGTTTTCTAAGATAGACTTGAGATCAGGCTATCATCAGTTGAAGATTCGGGCCTCAGATGTCCCGAAGACGACTTTTCGTACGAGATATGGCCACTATGAGTTCCTAGTGATGTCCTTTGGCTTGACTAATGCTCCAGCAGCATTTATGGATTTGATGAATAAGGTGTTCAGGCCGTATATTGATTCTTTTGTCATCTTCCTCATTGATGACATCTTGATTTACTCACGTAGCTTGGAGGAGCACTAGCAGCACTTGAGAGTTGTGCTCCAGACTCTGCGAGAACAGAAGCTATATGCTAAGTTCTCCAAGTGTGAGTTTTGGTTGGATTCCGTGGAATTCTTGGGACATGTAGTATCCGGAGAGGGTATCAAGGTTGATCCTAAGAAGATTGAGGTAGTTCAAAGTTGGCCACGTCCTACTACAACTACAGAGATCAGGAGTTTCTTGGGTCTAGCATGCTACTATCGGTGATTTGTGGAGGAATTTTCATCCATTGCAGCCCCATTGACCAGGTTGACTCAGAAGAATGCTCCATTTTGGTGGTCCGACGAGTGTGAGGCGAGCTTCCAGAAGCCCAAAATGTCATTGACCTCAGCACCAGTTCTGGTATTGTCATCCGGTTCTGGGATGTACACAGTGTATTGCGATGTTTCACGTGTTGGCTTGGGGTGTGTGTTGATGCAGGAAGGGAGAGTTATTACTTATGCTTCGCGCCAGCTGAAGGTTCATGAGAAGAATTATCTGGTGCACGATTTGGAGTTGGCAGCGATTGGTCATGCTCTAAAGATTTGGAGGCATTACTTGTATGGGGTGTCTTGTGAGGTTTATACAAACCACCGCAGCTTACAGCACTTGTTCAAGCAAAGGGATCTTAATTTGAGGTAGCGCAGGTGGCTTGAGTTGCTGAAGGATTATGATATCACCATCCTTTATCATCCGGGTAAGGCGAATGTAGTAGCAGATGCTTTGAGCAGGAAGGCGGAGAGTATGTGTAGTTTGGCTCTCATTGCAGCGGAGGAGAGACCTCTAGCCTTGGACATTCAGTCCCTAGCTAATCGCTTGGTGAGATTAGATCTTTCAGAGCCTCGCCGAGTTCTTGCACATGTAGTGGCTCAGTCTTCATTATTGGGGGAGATTAAGGCTCGGCAGTATGATGATCCGCGCTTGGCAGAGCTACAGGAGACAGTGGTTCAGGGTGGTGCCAAGAAGGTTACTATTGGAGAGGATGGTGTTCTGAGACTTCAGGGTCGGTTGTGTGTTCCTAATGTTGATGGCTTGAGGCAGAGGATTATAGAGGAGGCACACAGTTCACTGTATTCTGTTCATCCTGGTGCTACGAAGATGTATCGTGATCTGAAGCAACATTTCTAGTGGAGGCGGATGAAAAAAGACATTGTGGAGTATGTGGCTAAGTGTCTTAACTGCCAGCAGGTTAAGTATGAGCATCAGAGGCCAGGAGGCCTACTTCAGCAGATGCCCATTCCTAAGTGGAAGTGGTAGATCATCACTATGGACTTCCTGGTTGGGTTGCCTCGGACCGTGCGGAAGGTTGACGCGGTTTGGGTCATTGTGGATAGATTGACCAAATCGGTTCATTTTATTCCGGTGTGTACTACTTATACTTCTGAGAGGCTAGCCCAGATTTCCATTCGAGAGATAGTCCGGTTGCATGGTGTGTCGGTGTCCATTATATCATCGAGATCCTCAATTCACCTCGCACTTCTGGAGAGCATTGCACAGAGAGATGGGTACTCAGATAGACCTCAGCACAACATTTCATCCGCAGACTGATGGTCAATCGGAGCGTACGGTTCAAATATTAGAGGACATGCTCACAGTATGTGTGATTGATTTTGGGGGTCAGTGGGACTAGTTCTTGCCTTTGGTCGAGTTTGCTTACAATAATAGTTATCAGTCCAGCATTGATATGGCTCCATTTGAGGCTTTATATGGTCGGCGATGTCGTTCTCCTATCGGGTTGTTTGAGCCTTGCGAGGCTAAGTTATATGGCACAGACCTGGTGAGAGATGCCTTGGAGAAGGTGAAGTTGATTCAGGAGATGCTCCGCACAGCACAATCCAGACAGAAGAGCTACGTGGATCAGAGGGCACATGACGTGTCATTTATGGAGGGAGATAAGGTTCTGCTGAAGGTTTCTCCGATGAAGGACATTATGAGATTTGGGAAGAAGGGCAAGCTGAGCCCGAGGTTTATAGGTCCTTTCGAGGTATGAGGTGTGTTGGAGAGTTTTCCTATGAGCTTGCTCTACCTTCCCACTTATCGGGAGTCCATCCAGTCTTTCATGTATCCATGCTTCGGAGGTATCACGCCGACTTCTCTCACGTGGTTGATTTCAGCACTATTCAGTTGGATGAGAGATTGGGCTACGAGGAGGAGCCAGTTGCCATTATTGACAGACAGGACCGCTAGTTGAGGTGCAAGAGATTTTCTGCGGTGAAGGTCCAGTGGAGAGGCCAACCATTTGAGGAGGCGACTTGGGAGTCCGAGGAGGACATGCAGAGCAGATATCCACACTTATTCAGCACTTCAGGTATGATTCTAGACCCGTTCGAGGATGAACGTTTGTTTAAGAGGTGGAGAATGTAACGACCCGACCGGTCATTTTGCGTATTCGCACCCCGTTCACCTAAATAAGACTTCCTGTAGCGGCTTTCAGTGATTCATGACTTGCGGGGATGGGTGGTTCGGGATTCGGAAGTGTATAGGGTAATATAAGAACACTTGGTTCCTTAAGATTTTGCTTTTAAGACCAAATTTTACTTCGGTCAACATTCGGAGTAAACGACCTCGGAATTGAGTTTTGCCGATTCCAGTAGCTTCGTATGATGTTTTCGGACTTGTGTGTATGTCCGGAATGGGTTTTAGATGACCCGGGAGCATTTTGACGCCAAATAGCGAAAATAGAGTTTCCTTAAGTTCATAATTTGGTTTGGAATGTGTGTTTGAGTTATCGAGGGCCGAACGGAATTCTGGGACCAGGAATGGTTCCGTTATGTCATATATGACTTTCTTGCAAAATTTGGTGTCTTTCCGAGTAGTATAGGTCGGTTCGGCGCATTGAAACCGAATTCAAGAACTTGAAAATTCTTAAGTTTGATTCTAGGGGTTTTGAGGAGTGATTTGAGTTTTAGCATGGTTTTGGGTGTTCCGAAGGCTCGAGAAAGTCCTTAATATAATTTAGGACTTGTTGTTGCACAGGGGCTCGGGTGGGCCCAGGTGCCTCCCGGACACCAAACGGGGCCAAAAACTAGCAGTTTCAGCTGCTGGTGCACCAGGTCTGGTGTGACCGCAGGTGCGAAACCGCTCCTGCGGTCGAGGCCTCGCATGTGCGACTCCCAAGAGGAAAGTCCTATATTCGCAAGTGCGGACCCTTCTCCGCAGGAGCGGGTCCGCTGGTGCGGAATTTCTACCGCAGGTGCGATCCTCAGGCTCCTTGCCAAAATCCGCAGGTGCGGTCCTCGAGCCGCAGGTGCGAGGTCATTGAAGGTAGTGAGCCCATTTAATTCGGGACTCAACCATTTTTCACCACTTTATTATCCTCCATTGGCGATTTTGAGAGCTTCTAAGAGGGTATTTGGCCTAGCTACTAAAAGGTAAGTAATTTCCATTTAAATGTTAGACTATTAAGCTAAATCTTAGGTAGATTAACACCTAATTAGTGGAAATCAAAGGGGTTAGGGTGAAAACCTAGGTTTGATGAACTTTAGGGAATTTCACCACTTTTCTACCATGAAATCATGTAAAACCCATATATTAATGACCATTAGGCCATGGGTGAGTGTTTTCTTCGAACATTTCCGGAATCCGAACATGTGGGCCCGGGGGTGTATTTTGGATTTCTTCAAGAAAGATGAATTAGCTAAGCTAGTAAGAGAATTTCATACTTTTGAGTGTATATTAACGTATTTATATAATATTTGACTAGTTTCGAGTCCTCGGGTGTAGAGTTTGGAGTTTCGGGCGCGTTCTTGACCCGAGAAGTAGGTTCTACGCGAGGTGAGTCTCTTTTCTAACCTTGTAAGAGGGAATTGTCCCCATAGGTAATTATAAATGATTGAATTGTCCTTATTTGCGGGGGCTACGCAAGCACGAGGTGACGAGAGTTCGTGCGTAGCTACTACTATGTTATGTCGGGTAGTCTTTAGGACTCACAAGCATGCTTAAATGCCTTACTTGTATCCCTACATGTATTCCTAGGCGATTATTATCCTTTAAACTAGCATGAGAAAATGGAAGGTTACATTAAATCTTTTTGTTGCCATGATTCTTGTCTTTCCAAGTATGAATTCCATATTTCCTGAATTTCCTGACAATTCTGTGTATGTATACGAGCACCCGTGTCGCATGTATGATTCGTGAGCGTGGTAGCCTTATATTATGTCAACCGCGTCGCACGATCGATTCGCGAGCGGGATAATAGATGCATCTATGGTTCGAGCCGTTCGACCCTTCGCCAGTGCATATTTAAATTTTCGTGTCACTTCGGCTGTACGTCTCGGCATACTATATGCTATGTATTTGACTGAGAGTCTTATTAATACTGTCAAATGAATTGTTCTATGTGGTTGGGGGCCTTGGACTTGTATTAATGTTGTTGTTTGACACTTGCGGTAGGTGGTAGTTCATATACTTGATATTCCATGTCTACTTTATTTCCATAATTGCTAGTCCTGATTAAACCAGTTTAATTATATTATTGCTAATGACCCTAGTGAGTAATACGTCTACCTCTCGTCACTACTTCTTCGAGTTTAGACGGGATACTCACAGGGTATATATTTGTTTATATGTAATCATGCGACGCTTCTGTACTTAATTGTACAGGTTCTGAGGTTGGTGCATCTAGTTATCATACCGGAGCGCGATCGTGAGAGTACTTACTGGACTAGACTACACGGTGAGTTGCTCTTCCCGGCGTTCCTCAGCAGCACTGTGGAGTTTCTATTATTTTTGAATATTTTTGTCTACCCCTTTCAGACAATTGTATATTTATTTTGTCTACTTTGTATATTCCACTAGTCGCCTGTGGACTTGTGACACTAGGTCTTGGCACGCATAGTTGGCTTTTCTAATATTTTTGGCTCCACTACATATGTTGGAAAACGACCTTTTGAGTTCATTTAATCAAGTTGCATCACTTGACCGTTTTCTTTAAATGATTCTAAATCTAAAATTTGTCAATCACTTAAATATTTAAATAAATAAAGTAATCTCGCTAGTAAATTGATGTTGGCTTGCCCGACTCAGGTGTTGGGCGCCATCACGACTTGAGTTGGAATTTGGGTCGTGACACGCGCGACTCTATGACCAGTACTATAATAAAAGCATGAAGGCCCTTAACGAAATGTTGTTCGTCTTTTTTACCCTTTAAAAGTTGAGTTCACACCAGACAAAATAGACTTTTAATTTTTAATGTTTAACCTAATATTTAGAATATTAATTAAATTAATTCTCTGATATTTAGGAATAGTCATAATTATTTTTCTAATATTTAGGATTACAAAATCAATTAAAATTTATTGAATAAATTTTTCCATATTTGAACTATGTACTAACTTATATAATTAAGAATTTGAAATCGAGTAGGTTTTAGTTATATAAGTTCTTTCCTTTTAGAATTTATTATTTCAACACCAAATATTTAATAAATAATTGTAATTCAAATACTAAAACACGCTTTTGACTATGTTCTCTTACCAAATAGTAGAACTTTTCGCTCTTCTTCATTTTAAGAGTTTATTTGATGACAATTAAAAGAAAGATGAGCATTAGTTTAAAACGGAATGTTTATTTGAAATCATGTTTATTTTTCTTAATATTATATTTTCTCTCTTATATTTTGATTAAATTAAGGAACACCATATCTTATTTACTAAATGGGAGATATGTTATTCTCAATTACTTAATATTTATACAAATTTTTACATTCCTATCACTATATGAAATTATATTACCCTGCCTACTCAAGTTTTACTATAAATATATTTTATATATCCAATTACCATTTCTGTACAGTTTAAGGGAATTAATGATAATAATTAGTATCCTAAAATAACCCTAACGTATCTTCTACTACCCCCACGTTTCTATCTCAACAATCAACCCCTCTCCCACAAATCTTGCACTCACTCACGATTCCACCATCTACAACCATTAAAAAGCTTTGAAGCTTTGAATTGGAATTTGGGTTTTCAAAAAATATTATTTGTTTGAATTGGATGTTGTTGTAAAGAATTGGAAATTCTCTCTACGTCTCTCTCTATCTCTCAATCCCTAATTTCAGTAATGTAAAGCAAAGGAAAAGAGAGCAATATTTCCACTATTGATAGCCATTAAAAAGCTTTGAATTCGGATTTGGGTTTTCAAAAACCATTATTTTTTTGGACTGGGTGTTTTTGCAAGCAATTGGGAATATGGTTTGAAGTTTATATCTCTAATTTTGAGGGTGTTTTGGTGAAGATTAGACTTGATTTTGGTTGAATTTCAGATTGAAACTCGAAGAAGAAGAAGAAGACATGATATACATTATATTTACGAAATTATAGTAAAATTGTAGAAAACTTATATTATGTTTGTGTGTGTATATATATATATATATATATATATATATATAACTATCGTATGAAAGTTGAACAATATTGTATAAAAATTATATTTAAGCTGAATGATATTGTAGTTGTATATAATTGAGTAGAAATAATGTAAGAAAATTGTTGATAAGTTGTAGATAAGTTGTATAATATATAATTAGTTGTATGACATTTATTTTTACTATGTATAAATCAGATACAAAATATACAAAAGACATATTGTATAAATTTTGTATAAAATTTGTATTTAAGTTGTATGTTATTGTAGTTGTATTTAAATGGGTAGAAATAATGTGTGAAAGTTGTAGATAAGTTATATAATATATAATTAGTTGTATGAAATTTATTTTTACTGTGTATAAATCAAATATAAAATATACGAAAGACATATTGTATAAAAATTATATTTAAGTAATATGATATTGTAGTCGTATATATTTAGTGACTAATTTATCAGATATAAAGTTCAGTCATGATAATAATCTGTTGAAAAGGTTAGGAATATATTATAATACTATTACCAAAGATTCAGCAAAGAGAATTAAAGAAGGACAATGTAGTTCAAAGTGACGATCCGAACTAAAAGACTGGTGAATTTGAAGACACTGGTGAATTTGCAACTGGAAATGGAGAGTTATAATTGATGAAATAAATGATGACCGAGGGCTGTTAAATATGAAAGAGGAACTAAAGTACACATTCTTTCTTATGATTGTTTTGTTGGTGGGTACGTCCACAATTTCTTTTTTTCCACAAAAAGAGGAGTTTTCGCCGTTGCTAATTTGAATAGAGGGTTCATTACAAGTACGAACGAAAAGACGAAACAAAAAGATTTGGAGTGTGGGTAGAAGATCAGGAGAGAAAAGGGGAAAAATGAGAGAAAAAAAGGAAAAGGGATGTCATTACATCCCTTGATTGAAGACACAACTAATGGATTGTGAGCCTTTTAAGGTGTATTATATATATTTTGTAAGCAAAACTTGTTTATGTCGGGTAATTAACTAAACATGAACATGTAAGATAATAAAGTTTCAAATAGTGTACATGAATGAAAAAATCCCAAGAAACTATTATTTAATATCATTCATCAACCAAATTCATTTTTAGTGAAGTTCTCAAAATTAGGATTTCAAAACTAAAATTATAAATCTCTCAAATTTTATATGTGAATATTGAAACTAGGAAGGAAGAATGGTAAATTTTGAATTTGGAGTGATGAAATTACAAAACTAAAATAAGTTTATATGTAACGACCCGATCGGTCGTTTTGAGCTCTAGCACGCCGTTCAGCAGTTTGAGGCCATGAGCAGCTTCACTTCAGGTATTATGACTTGTACGCCTGGTCAGAATTAAATTTCGGGAAGTTCAGAGTTGATTTGGCAAGAGAGTTCTCATTTTGGAAGCTTTAAGTTGGAAGAATCGGCTAAGCTCGGATTTTCGTGTAAACGACCTTAGAATTGGGATTTGAAGGTTTCAGCAGGTTCGTATGTTGATTTCGGACTTGGGCGTATGTTCGGATCAGGTTGCGGACGACCCGGAAGCGTTTCGGCGCCTATTGTGGAAGTTGGCATTTTGGAAGAAATTCATGAATTTGGGTTGAAGTGTATTTCAGTGTTATCGATGTCCGTTTGGGGATTTCCGAGTCTGGGAGTGGCTCCGAATGGTGATTCTGGTATTGGGAGCTGGATCTGAAGTAAATTTGGAGGTCCGTAGGTCATTTTGGAGTCATTTGGCTAAAGTTAGAAATTTGAAGGTTTTTGAGAAGTTTGACCGGAAGTGAAATTTTTAATATCAGAGTCCGACCCCAATTCCGGAAGTTGGAGTGGGTCCGTAATGTAGAATGTGACTTGTGTACGAAACTTGGGGTCAATCGGACGTGATTTGATAGGTTTCGACATTGAATGTTGAAGTTGGAAGTTCTAAAGTTCATTAAGCTTGAATTTGAGTGTGATTCATGGTTTTGGCATTATTTGATGTGATTTGAGGCCTCGAGCAGGTTCGCATTATGGTTTGGAACTGGTCGGTGTGATTGGACGGGGTCCAGGAGGCCTCGGGTGGATTCCTGATGGCCAACAGATCGAATTTTTCCTTATAGAGGTTCTGAGGCTGCTGTTTTCTAGTGTAACCGCACCTGCGAGGTTTTGGCCGCAGGTGCGGAGCCGCACAAGCGGCCTAGGAGTCGCAGACGCGGGTAGGAGCGCAGGTGCGAGGGAAGATCCGCACCTTCGAAGGGGTAGATGCGGAAAAGAAGGGCGCAGGTGCGGAGTCAGCTAGGCTGGAAGAATGCGCAGGTGCGAGGCTTTCGTCGCACCTGCGAGACCGCAGATGCGTCGAAGAGCCTGCAGGTGCGGGAGTCGGGCTGGCCAGAATATTTTTAAGTGGGATTTGGATTCATTTCACCTATCTTTCATCTTTGGTTGGGCGATTTTTGGAGCCTTTGAAGAGGGGGATGTCATCATCAAACATGAGGTAAGTTAATCCCGCCTCTTGTAAGTGAAATACATAGTTTTATTGTGGATTCAAGCATGAGAATTAGTAGAATTTGAGATTTGTGAAGTAAAACCTAGAAATTTATATTTTTGGATTTGGCCACGAATTTGGGCATGGAATTGAGAACAAACTATATATTTTAGTTCATAATATTGTGGGTAATGTTTATCTTCAAAAAAAATTCGCAATCCAGGCATGTGGGCCTGAGGGTGATTTTTATCGACTTTCTGGCCGGGTTAGGAATTTGTTTTAAATTGGATTATAATGAGTAGTTGAGTGCCTATTAATGGGTTTGATTATTGGCTAGTTTTGGAGCGTTGTGCATCGGTTTGAGTCGTCGGAAGGGCTTAGAAGACGGTTATGAAAGTTTTGAGTGAGGTAAGTCTCCTTTCTAACCTTGTAAGAGGGAATTATCCCCATAGGTGAAATAATTAATTTTGTACTACTATTTGTGGGGGGCTACGTACGCACGAGGTGGTGAGAGTCCGTACGTAGCTACTAGCTATGCCTATGTCCGGGTAGTTTTAGAAATACATCATGCCTTGTTGATATTATTATTGATTTATGTTTTTTTCCCTTGATAGGGAGCGAGATTGAGTTCACTTATTAATTGTTTTGAGAGGGGTTGAAATTTAAGAATTTAAGATTTAAAAGGTTTCGTTTGAACTCCGTAATTCCGACAGGAAATGAGGAATATTATAATAGCCTAAGAAATCAATGTGTAACCGCGTCGCATATATGTTCGCGAGTGGGGTATTTTCCTTCTACTACTCTTATGGGATCGGCATTCTCCTCGGCAAGATTTATGTACCAAACTCTCATGGGATCGGGCCATTTGCCTCGGCAAGTTAATAGATGCATCTACGGTTCACGTCGTTCGACCCTTCGACAGTGCACAATTTACTTTTATGTTGGATCGGGCCGTACACCTCGGCATTTCCTATATATATATATATATATATTATCCTCATGGAATCGTGCGTAATATTTGGATAGAAGCCAGTGTATCTGAGGGCCTCCCCCTTATTTGAATTATGACAACCTCTTGATGGAATCCACTATATCTATGTATATGCTCCGGTTACGGAGGGAACTTGCTAGTTGAGAGATGAGTAAATGGTAAAGAAGGGAATTTTACCACATAATTTATACTTGTTGGTTTCATATATTTACTTTGTTTCATATTTATTCACTTCTTCACCATACCTGTTATTATTGGACCACTAGTAAGTATCGGAGTCGACCCCTCGTCACTACTTCTTCGAGGTTAGACGGGATACTTAATGGGTACGCGTTGTCTTCGTACTCATACTACACTTGATGTACATTTTTTATGTACGGGTACATGTATGGATCGCGGCCTCGTGGGCGCAATAGCATGGTTGGTACGGGGACTTAGGTGAGCTGCATCTTATGAGACGATCCGCAACCAGCAGAGTCTCCTTAAGACGTATTGTATTTCCTCTTCTGTCCAGTTTGTATTCCGGACACTTATTGTATTGCATTTTAAATTCCTAGAAATTGCTCATGCACTTGTGACATCGAGTTCTGGGATTACTATGGGATTTATTCATTATTTGAATTTATTAAAGACATCTCGTTACTCTGTGGAAGTTCATTATTTGCTATTAATGTAATGAAGAGAAATGATTTCAAAAATATTAAAAATGAGAATTTAATTAACCATTTTATGTTAGCTTTCCTGACAGTGGTGTCCGGCGCCATCACGACCTTTAGATGGATTTTGGGTCGTGACAACATGGTATCAGAGCGATAGGTTCACTTAGGTCTCACAAGTGATGAGCGAGTCTAGTAGAGCCTTGCGGATCGTTACAGAGACATCTCTACTTATCTTCGAGAGGTTACAGGGCTGTTAGAAGTACTTCCCTTCTTGATTCCTCATCGTGCAGTTTGACTACCCTGAGGCTTATGCCTATGTTTCTTCCTACTCAATCTTGCGCGACGCGAAGCGCTTGCTATAAATAAGGAATAGGAATTGTAATGGTACTACAGATATGGTGCAGGATGTTTCTCCCTGCGTAATTGATGGGGTTATTGTCATCACCTAGCGAAAGGCCGTTTTATCCTTTCAGCTCAGTGTCGATATTTTATTTTCGATGGAGGGAAGACAACCAGACTATGAATGTTCAGGTCTAGGTTGATGGAGTAATGAGACTTGGTGTTTTCAAGTGTGGTGGAATTTTCGTATATGACGAGTAATGCGTGGCTAGAATTCATGATTTTTAGCATTATATACCTTGCATTTTAGGTGTTTTAATG
>ML303329.1:0-77438 GCA_005239505.1 Nicotiana paniculata | reverse complement strand
AAAAAGAGATTAATCAACCAAAATATATTAATATCACAATGAATTCATCCCTAACGGGTTCTAACAAAACCCTAGAATAAAGAAATTATCTACTCATGCTATTAAGAATCAAAACTAAAAGGAATTGCATAATTGAAATACAAAGTAAAGAATACTAGATGTAGAAATCGATGTTTGTCACTTCTATGGTGTTGTCTTGTTGAATCCTTCCGTATCTTCTCCCTCTTTTTTAAGTTGTGTTGTTTGGGATCTATTTATATGTTTAGGGCCAACCCTAACCATGTAGGAGACTTCTATTTCAACCGGGAAACACTTAAACTCGTCAAAACTCGAATCTGGCCGAAATTGGGACACCGGGCGTTTGGGGCCAAACGCCCCCTTAAGGCCAGGGCAGGCCTGGCGTTTGGGCCCTAACGCCCCCCCTAACGCCTGGGGGTGCCTGGACTTATGGGGCAAATGCCCCCTAACGCCAGGGGGTGCCCGGCTTTAGGGGGCAAATGCCCGGCCATCGCCCGAGTGTCTCCTTTTGCGTATTTTCGACGTATTTGCATCCTTTTAGCTCCATTTCCATTTCCATCTCCAATTCACCTACACATGAAATAAACTCCATTAAGCACCTAAAAAGTGTATTTTTATCATTAAAGCACTTCAAATGTAAGGTATATCACATGTTAAACTATGCAATTTAGCCTCGCATCAATTATGCAAAATAGGGCTGAATCTTGTTGGTACAATTGAAGGAGGGGATTCATAAACATAACACTATGGCTTTTTCTCTCGGCATGGATGATGGTACACTAAGGTACCAAGGGCGGCTATGTATTCCGAATATAGATGGCCTCCGGGAAAGAATCATGACCGAGGCTCACACTTCTAGGTATTCTGTACACCCGGGCTCTACAAAGATGTATCATGATCTCAAGGAAGTTTATTGGTCAAATGACATGAAGAAGAATGTGGCGGACTTTATGGCAAGATGTCTGAGCTGTCAGTAAGTAAAGTCTGAACATCAACGGCCCGGTAGGTTGGCACAGAACATAGAAACACCAATATGGAAGTGGGAAATGATCAATATGGACTTTGTGGCGAGACTGTCGCGCACTCCGCGCAAGTTTGACTCAATTTGGGTGATTGTGGATCGACTCACGAAATCAGCACACTTCCTACCAGCTAAATCTACCGACACAACGGAATGATATGCTTAGTTGTATATCAAGGAAATAGTCAGTTGCATGGAAATCCAGTTTCTATTATCTCATATCGAGGGGCACAGTTCACGGCTAATTTTTGGAAGACATTTCAACAAGGTTTGGGTGCTCAGGTGAATCTTAGTACATACTTCCACCCACAGACTGACGGGGTAGGCAGAACGGACAATTCAGACACTTGAGGATATGCTGCGCGCTTGTGTTCTTGATTTCAAGGGTAGCTGGGATGACCATTTGCCACTCATAGAATTTGCCTACATAATAGTTATCATGCTAGTATCAAAATGGAACCGTTCAAGGCTTTATATGGTAGGATTTAGATCTCACATCGGATGGTTAGAAACTGGGGAAGTAGAGTTGATGGGGCCAGACCTCATGCATCATGCTATGGATAAAGGTAAGACCACTAAGGAGTGGATGAAAACTGCCCAAAGTCGTCAGAAGACCTATTCGAATGTTCGTTGCAGGGATTTGGAGTTCAAAGAAGATGACCAGGTATTCTTGAAGGTTTCCCCTATGAAGGGCATAATGTGGTTCGGTAAGAAAGGGAAATTGAGTATGAGGTATGTCGGACCATAAAGAATCATTCGGAGGATCGGTCAGGTGGATTACAGGCTAGAACTACCTCCAGAGATCTCTTTAGTGCACCCGGTGTTCCATGTGTCCATGTTGAAGAAAGTGGTTGGATATCCGTTACTTATTGTCCCAGTTGAGACTATTGAGGTTAATGAAGAATTGACTTATAAAGAAATTCAAGTTGCCATTCTTTATAGGCAAGTTCGAAAGTTGAGGAACAAAGAGATTTCCTCCGTGAAAGTAATATGGCGGAATCAGCAGGTTGAAGAGGCCACACGGGAAGCCGAGGAAGAAATGAAGAAGAACTACCCTAATTTATTTGAATATATGAAGAATAAGTACCCTAATTTATTTAAATAGCTATGTAATTGCATCTATGATGTTGGGAGCTATATTTCTACAAATTATGATTTCCCTTGTAAAGCTTGTATTAAGAATACTCCCGCTTCGTAATGCAATGTTTATGGCATTGATGTCGGTATTATTTCCGTATTATTTGTATCGTTATGTTGTGTTTGTGGTGTTAGGATTGGTTTCTGGGATTCTATGACAGATGGATAGGTCCAGTTACAGGGGAACTCTAACGATAAGTTTGGAAATTTGGAGAGTTAGAAAAATGTGGAACTGCCGGTGTGTTGTGTAACAACTGAGTCACATTAGATGCTACTGGTGAACTTTGACCATCACTCGAGGACGAATGATCTTAAATGGGGAAGGATGTAAGGCGTATGTGCCATAAACTTTTACCTAAAACCCGGGGTTATGTAGTGCCGAGGTAGGCGTATATATTAATGATAGTACAGACTTTTTGGGTTGAACAGTATGCTAGGGAGTTGAAGGAAAACGCTTGGCAAAAAAAGACATTTCTGCGGCCCACTATGCGGCTGCATAATCACTCTTCGGGCAGAATGGCCACAGAGTGAAGCAGAAAGCTGGCCAACTTTTTGATGATATTTCGCAGCCAATTATGCAATCGCAAAATGATTTCGCGGGCCACACACCGATCGCAGAGCCAGCATGGAGATTTTTCGGAGGGGAGTTTTGCGGTGCGTTATGAAACCGCAGAGTGGGTTTGCGGGCCGCAAAATGGCCGCATACCTAGGCAGTGGTGCCAAGTTTCGGAGGGCCATTTCGCGGCCAATTCTGCGGATCGTAGAATGCGACCGCAGATTGTGTTCGGGGCTTCATTTTTCTGGTGTTATAAACTCGGCCCTATTCTTATAAAAAATATTAGGGGGTCAATTAGAAGGTTCAGACTTATACTTTTAGAGTGGGTAAGTGCTCTAGAGTGTGAAAAGGATTCCTCAACTAATTTGTCCTCAAGTTTTCCTCAAATCTTGGAAGATTAGCAAGGGAAACTCACTAGGTCTTCATCCTAGAGGTAAGATCCTACACCCTAAACCTCAATTTCGAAATTTAAATAGAAATGGGTAATTAGCAAGATAATTCTTTGGTATGGGAGTTGTTTAGTTTGCATGCATGTGTTATCAAGGGATGTAGGGAGATTGTTGAGCTAAAAATGGTAAAGAATGGGTTGTGGGATGATGAAATCCTCCATGAAAGGCCTTGAAACGTTAATGCACACCTAGTATTTGATAAAATGCTCAAAGGAGATAGAACCATGAGTATCTTCCTAATTTTGGTTAAATTTGTTACATTTCTAAATTAGTTTGAAGTTGCTAAAATTTCTGAAATATTTTAGAGTTTGAGGAAGCTCAAGTGAGGTATGTTGGCTAAACTTCTCTCTTAAAATTTAATTCCCATGATGTTCTTGTAAGTCTCGAGTTTCCCAATATGAATTAATTTTATGAATAAGTTCGGTGTCGAAGGATGTATCTATATGAAAAAGTTCAAAATGTGTTCCGAAATATTCGTATCACGTTATGTTGTTCTTCGGGGATGTGTCCAAAGTATAAGTATGTATTAAAATGTTGTGACTTCAAGTCAAGCCCAAATGGAAGTGATCATGTCAAGTTGCGTAAGAAATCACGTGTGTGTAAGACCCTAAATTGCTCAATTGTGTGCTTAAAGTCTTGAAAAGAAATGTTTGTTGTTAGCAATCCGTGTTAATGTTTGAAAGTAGAATAGAGAGCATGAATTATGAAGTACGACCAATGTGCCAAGAATGATTTTGCGTTATGGCCAATGATGCTAATAAAATGAATGCCTTGTAAAAGAATATGAATTAAGTGGTATATTCTTTTAATAAAAAATGCCTTGGGAGTATCGTCTAGCCACTGAGGAAGGGTAGGTTGGAACAACCTAACCCCGAAACTACACGGGCCAGTGTAGGAATGATTGAGGGGTAAATTCCCGTGGTAATGTGATGAGACTTTTTCCCCTTATGTGGGATGATATCGGTGTTTGAGATGTTTCCCCTTAAATGGGATGAAATTATTGCTAGCAAGATGTGATGTAATGTCGACCCACACGGCATTGTGGGTAGACGGCTTAGCCGAACAGGTTGAGATCGGACGCCATATCGCACACATGGTGGTATTGTAAGTGTATGTCTCTAGGCGAAGCGGCTTAGCTGGTCGGGCTGAGATCAGACTCTGTGCTAAAACAGGATGGTGTATCGGTGCTTAAGATCTCCCAATTTAAATAAATGAAACTTACTTGAATACTTTTCCCTACTGTTTGAGTCTCTTATTGATTTTATGTTTCATTCTCCGTTTACCGTTACTTGTTTTATTGAAAGAGTGTTTAGTTTTCATACTAGTACTATTCCATATGTACTAATGTCCTTTTTGTTGGGGGCGCTGCATCTTCAATGGATGCAGGTGGTTCCATAGAAGGTGACAGTGGACAGCGATAGCAGCACGCCCTCTCTTCAGCTGACTTGGTGAGCCTCACTTCATTTTGTGGTCCAGTATCTCTTATCATTGTACATGTTGTTTTGAGGTATAGCCGGGGTCTTGTTGTCGGCACTGTCATAACACCCTTTTGTTTCTATTAGAGGCTCCGTAGACACAATGTGGGTGGTATCTGTTTTGGGAAAGTTAAACTAAAAATGTTGTAATTGTACCATTTGGTCCACTTAAACTATGATTGTACGATGTACTATTTTGAAGACTTGCTAATGACGTAACTAATAGAAATGAACCAGTGTTGTTCACATGACTTCTTACTGACTAATTAAGGAAGTGCATTCTTCTCTTTATTTATGGTTAAGTTGGGTAGACGGTACTATGCAGGCTTTCTTGACCGAGGTAACTTTGTTGAGCGCCGGTTGTGCTCCCCGAGGTCGGGGCGTGACAGAAGGACATTTCGCTAAATGCCTTTATTATTTTAATATAAATAGTATTTAGGGTACGCGTGTTGCGCGTGTACTTTGTATTAATGAGTATAAAATTTTAAAAGAATTACATAAATTGAAAATTGAAAATTATTTTTCAGTTATTGTACAAGAAATTTAAAGAAAAAGGTATAAATTTTTAATAATAATAACTATTGTATCCTACTTATCTAACTACTCAATTTAGGAAGAAATTTTGCATTATGTATCTTCCTGCAAGTATGCAGTATTATGAGTGTGCTTTTATTTTAGAACTCATATATTACATAATTAGCTACAATTTATATATTTTTACTGGTTTAAGGTACGTAACTTTGGTAAGTTCGAATATTTACTTTAGTGCTAAATTTGATGTGTATATTCCAATTGAAGTGGTAGAATCTAAATCGAATTTAAAATTTTAATATTAGGACTGTCTATCTAATTTAGATTATGAAGGATTCAATAAATAAAATCTAGTCTGTTTCAAAGTCCTAAGAATTAGGGAAATAATTAAATGTTCTTAGAAAAATAATTAAATGACTATTTTGTCTAGTGTGAAACTTATTATTAAAGGGTAAAAAAAGGAAAATGACATTTCTCTAGGGGCTTTGTGCTTTTAATATAGTATAGATATAAATAATAATATAGATATATATTATTTTATAACTTAGGAGTCGTGTGAAATAAAATCTCCTTAACGGTATGAATGAAAGAACGAAGTGAGCAATCCCCTTTTGTAATGACCCGGCCGGTCATTTTGAGTATTATAGCCAAGTTCTCCTATTTAGAGCTTATTCTTTGATCATTTATTATTATGTAAATTATTGGGGTGGTTGGTTTGATCCCAGAGATGTTTCGGAATGAGTTAGGACACTTTGTCCGATGGTTAGAAGCCTAAGTTGAAAGAGATGACCGGATGTTGACTTATGTGTAAATGACTTTGGAATAGAGTTTCGATGGTTCTGATAGCTCCGTATGGTAATTTTGGACTTAGGGGTGTGTCTGAATATTGATTTGGAGGTCCGTAGATGATTTTGGCTTGAACTGGAAAAAGTTGGAAAACTTGAAGTTTGGGAGCTGAGAAGTTTGATCGAGAATTGACTTTGTGGTTACCAGGATCGAATTTTAGTTTCGAGAGTTGGAATAGGTCTATTGTGTTGTTTATAACTTGTGTGCAAATTTGAAAGTTGGTTTGATAAGATTCGGCATTGATTGTAGAAGTTGGAAATTCATTAGTTTCATTAAGCTTGAATTGGGATGTGATTCGTATTTTTGATGTTTTTTGACGTGATTTGAGGCCTCGATTAAGTTTGTGTGATGTTTTAAGACCTGTTGGTATGTTTGGTTGAGGTCCTAGGGGCCTCGGGTGGATTTTTGATGGTTAACAGACTGAAATTTGGACTTAGAAGATTCCTGAAGAGTTCAAGGTCTGGTGCGATCGCACCTGCGAAGGATTTGGTCGCAGGTGCGCAACCACAGAAGCGAGTTTGGCATCGCAGATGTGGATTGTGTTGATGCTGAGGGGATACGCAGATGTGAGGTTCTGTGTCCAGCGGGAAGTGGAGCGGAGGTGTGATTTGGGCGAGGGGCAGGAGTTTCTGCAGAAGAGGAGAGGAGGTCGCTGGTGCGACTCCGCAGAAGTGGAGCCTGGTCCGCAGAAGTGAAGGTAGGGGGCCTTCATGAAATCCTCATAAGCGGAACTTTTGGCCGCACCTGCAGGACCGCAGAAGCGTTTAAGTAAACCGCAGGTGTGATGGCACTGGCAGTGTATTAATTCGAAGGGTTCTAAGATTTCTTCATTTTTGGTCTTTGCAAGCTTGGGTAGTGGCGACTTTTTAGACGGATTTCACTAGATTTCAAGAGATAAGCCACTTTTGATCATTTTTATTCATTAATATTGATTATCCATTAAACTTTCCGCATAAATTATGTATTATTTAAGGTGGAATTTGGAGAATTTTTGGACTAGGGATTGGACGGTAAGATTTGAGGATTTGAGTTTCGATTTGTGGTCGGAATTGGGTGATTTTGGTATGTCGGACTCATTATTGAATCGGTCTTCGGATTTTGTTAATTTTGTGGATTCCGATATGTGGGCCCAGGGTTGACTTTTTGGGTTGACTTTTTGACTTTGTAAAAGAACCTAGCTTTATCATATGGAATTGATTCCTATAGCTTGCATTGATTGTATTAAGTTGTTTGTGGCTAGATTCGAGTCGTTCGGAGGCCGATTCGCAAGGCAAGGTCTTGTTGGAGAAGGGATTTACGCGGTTTAAGGTAAGTAACACTTCTAAACTTTGTTCTGAGGGTATGAATCCCTGAAGTACATGTTATGTGGCTGGTGTTGTGGTGACTCACATGCTAGGTAACGGGCGTGTGGGCGTGCACCATGGTAATTGTGACCCAGTCATTTCCGTGGTACTCTGTAGTTTTCAAACCGTGTTACTATTTATGTGATTCATATGTGTTTGAGTAATTGAGCTGCAATCTATGTTAGAAATCATGTTTAGGCTATATGTTTCTTTTGTTGGGACCCATTGGGGTCATTTCTGTTGTTGATTTATTTGCTTAAACGGTAATTAAGTACTCAATCACATCCATCATTTGCATATCGTATCACAGTCTCAGTTGCTAATTATTGTTGCATCACGTATCATTGTATGGGCTATTTGGTATGAGATTGGTGAATCCGAGAGACTGGTGATATTGGTGATTGAGTTGGGGCTTGAGAGCCATGTTGTCACTGAGGTTGTGGACCGGGCTGCACGCCGCAGCAGGCCTTCTTAGCTTCATATATATTATTATTATGGATTGGGGTGCACTCCGCAACAGGCCTTATGGGCTTTATATTTTATTATGGGATCGGATTGCACACCGCAACAGGCCATATTGGCTTTATTTTAGCGCTTGAGCAGGATTCGCCCCCTCGGAGTCTAACATACCAGTAGTGAGCACAGGTACCACACAGTGTTGAGTGATTGAGTGTGATGAGTGAAAGTTGAGACAGTCTGATTGAGTACTCTGAGAGTGTGAGTACATGATGTTATCATTGTGATGCATTACATATGACATGCACATTTGACATGTAGGTATAGAGATGTAACATTCCTCATATCAATCATACTTGGCATATCTTATCCGTGTAAGCTTAAAGTGTTAAACTTGAAAGCATGTCTACATTTTTGTACTGTGTACAACCTCATTATGAGATTTTCCTAAATTATTACTATCATTTTCCTGTCATAATTGTATTGTTATAATCTTGTTTTGGACTGCACTTATCTAAGCTCGTCACTGCTTTCAGCCCAAGGTTAGTCCTGTTACTTATTGAGTACATTGGGTCGATTGTACTCATACTACACTCTGCACTTTGTGTGCAAATTCAGGTACTTATGGGAACGGCGATTACTAGATTTGGAGCTTCATCTGCTTGGAGACTTTTGAGGTAGCTGTTTTGGCGTCCGCAGACCTCGACTCTCCTTCTTTTCCTTTTATTTAGCATTGTTTTATCTTTCCAGACTATTGTATAGAAGTTTTGACTATGTTGATATTTCGTAGCTCATGTACCTAGTGACACTCAAATTTTGGTGAATTTTTGTGTTTGAGTCGCAACATTTATTATCGACTATTTATGGGAGTTATTAATGTTAAATATGTTTCATCTTATTTTCAATTTTAAAATGCATAGTTATTTTTTGTTGTCGGCTTGCCTAGTACTATGATAGGCGCCATCACGACGTGTTGAAGTTTGGGTTGTGACAAGTTAGTGTCACAGCCTAGGTTACATAGGTCTCACATTTCATGATCAGGTTTATTAGAGTCTTACGGATTGGTACTTATCTTTGAGAGGCTACTGAACCCTTAGGAAAACTTCACTTTCTTGTATTCTTGTCGTGCAAATTTGTTGATTCCGGAAAGTAAACTTGTGCTATTCTATACTCTCACAGATGGTGAGGACACGTTCTATCGAATCGGGCGGACGGCCACCGTTACTACCAAGCTAAGGCCTCTAGAGATCGGGGACGCGGTAGAGGCCGAGGTGCAACTCATATAGCAGCTAGAGCAGCACCTGTAGATCTACCAGTTGCTCTAACTCAGGAGCAAATCCCGGATGTGGTTGAGCCGGTGATACCAGCTCAGGCACCAGTTGTGCCCATTGTTATTCTAGGCCTTTAGGAGGCTCTGGCTTAGATATTGACTGTATGCACTAACCTTGCTCTGGCGGTATCAGCTCCGACCGCGCCAACCACTTCTCAGGCCGAAAGAGGTGCTCAGACTCCCACCGCCCGTGCTCCAGTGTAGGTGGTTTAGGGACTTCAGAGACCAGGGGTACTACTAGCCCACCTGGTTGTAGTTGCTCATGCACAGGTGGGTCCCTCAATGAGTGACGAGGAGCAGAAGAGGCTAGAGCTGTTTGGGAGGCTCAGGTCTCTATCATTTAGTGGGGCTGAGTCAGAGGATGCTCAAGATTTCATAGACCGATGCCAGCGGATCCTTCGCACGGTGGGTATTCTGGAGACCAGCGGAGTCTCATTTACTACTTTTCAGCTGTCAGAGGCAGCCTGCATATGAGTTGAGCAGGCTTGTCAGCCCTGCACCACTTACGTGGCACGAGTTCTCCGTTATCTTCTTGGAGAATTTTTTACCATAGACACGCAGAGAAGAGTTGCGTATGCAGTTTGGGTAGCTACGCCAGGAGGGCATGAAATAAAATTTCTATTATGAGATGACATTTTCCGTTTTGGCTCGTCACACGATTTGGTTGGTTCCCATAGAGAGGGAGAGGGTTAGGAGGTTCATTGCTGGTCTCAACTATGGATTGTGGTTTGTCATGACTCGGGTAATTGCATCGGGTGCTACTCTCGACGAGGTGGTTGATATTGCTAGGCAGCTAGAGCATGTCCGTGGTTAAGAGCGTGAGGAGAGGGAGGCCAAGAGGCCTCATGGTTCAGGTGGTTTTAGTGGTGTTTCTTTTGGAGGGCAGTCCCACCACAGCAAGGCTCGTCCTTATAGTCCTGCTCAGATGGCTCGTCCGGTTCATCGTGGTGCATTAGTTAGCCATGGTTCATACAATGCCCGTCCAGGCAAGTCATCTCGCAGTGCCCTTCCACTCAGAGTTCATCTCGTGCTCCATCAGCTCGGGGTTCATCTGCACTAGGTTCTTCTAGTAGCTATTGTGGTTCTTGGGGTTCGATTCAGTCTCCACCACCATTGACGGACCGGAGTTGCTACAAGTGTGGGGAGTTTTGACATGTGAGGAGGTATTGTCCTTGTTTCTTGGGAGGTCCAGTTCAGCAGAGGGTCGGGTTATGACATCCGCACCATGTACTTCATCACTTGCTCAGCTAGCTCAGGGTGGGGCTCATGCAGTTAGAGGTCACCCTAGAGGGGGAGGCTGATCAGGTGGCAGACAAGCTCGATGTTATGCTTTCCCTGCCAGGCCAGAGGCTGTTGCTTTAGACGCAGTGATCACAGGTATTGTCTCAGTATTCCGCATGGATGCTTCTATATTATTTGACCCTGGTTCCACTTATTCGTATGTATCATCATATTTTGATCGTTATCTGGATATTCCCCGTGAGTCCTTAGTTTCACATATTCATGTATCTACGTCGGTGGGCGATTCTATTATTGTGTACCATGTGTATCAGTCGTGTGTGGTAACTATTGAGGGATTGGAGACGAGAGTTGATCTCTTATTTCTTAGTATTTGATTTTGATATGATTCTGGGTATNCCCCCCCCCCCCATGTCATGCTATTCTGGATTGTCACGCTAAGATCGTGACGTTGGTGATGTTGGGTTTACCTAGGATCGAGTGGAGAGGTTCTCTGGACTATGTTCTCAGTAGGGTAATTTCATATCTGAAGGACCAACGGATGGTTGGAAGGGATGTTTGTCATACTTGGATGTGATGAAGGATGTTGGTGTCGATACTCCTACAATTAATTCTATCCTGGTAGTGCGAGACTTTCTGGATGTGTTTCCTGCAGACCTGTCGCGCATGCCACCCGATAGGGATATTGATTTTGGTATTGACTTGGTGTCGAGCACTCAGCCCATTTCTATTCCTCCATACCGTATGGCACCAGCAGAGTTGAAGGAACTGAAAGAGAAGCTTCAGGAGCTTCTTGATAAGGGGTTCATTAGGCCTAGTGTGTTGCCTTGGGGTGCACCTGTTCTTTTTGTGAAGAAGAATGATGGTACTATGCAGATGTGCATCGACTATGGGCAGTTGAACAAAGTTACAATTAAGAACAAGTATCCTTTGTCGCGCATTGATGACTTATTTGACCAGCTTCAGGGAGCTAGAGTGTTCTCTAAGATTGATTTGAGGTCTAGGTATCACCAGTTGATGACTCGCGACTTGGATATTCTGAAGACGGCATTCAAGACCCACTATGGTTACTATGTGTTCCTAGTGATGTCTTTTGGGCGGACCAATGCCCCAACAGCATTCATGCATCTGATGAACAGTGTATTCCAGCCATATCATGATTCATTTGTCATAGTATTTATTGATGATATCCTGGTGTACTCACGTAGCCAGGATGAGCATGCAATGCATCTAAGGATGGTACTACAGAGGTTGATGGAGAGAAACTCTATGCCAAGTTCTCTAAGTGTGAGTTTTGTCTCAGTTAGGTGGCGTTCTTGGGGCACGTGGTGTACAGTGAGGGGATTAAGGTGGATCCGAAAAAGATTGAGGCGATTCAGAGTCGTCCCAAACTGTCTTAAGGTACTGAGATTCAGAGTTTTCTCGGCTTGGCCGGATATTATCATCACTTCATGGAGGGTTCTCGTCCATTACAGCGCCTTTGACCAGGTTGACCCAGAAGGGTGTTCTATTCAAGTGGTCGGATGAGTGTGAAGAGATCTTTCAGAAGCTCAAGACTTCCTTGACCACAACTCTAGTTCTAGTTTTGCCTTCAGCATCGGGTTCTTATACAGTATATTGTGATGCTTCTCGGATTGGTATTGGGTGTGTCTTGGTGCAGGGGGTAGAGTGGTTGCTTATGTTCATGCTATTTGAATCCTCATGAGAAGAACTACCCCGTTCATGATTTAGAGTTGGCAGACCATCATCCATGCATTAAAGATTTGGAGGAATTACCTCTACGGCGTGTCTTGTGAGGTATTTATGGATAATCGGAGTCTTCAACACTTGTTCAAGCAAAAAGATCTAAATTTGAGGTAGCAAAGATGGTTGGAGCTACTAAAGGACTATGACATTACCATTTTGTATCATCCCGGGAAGGCTAATGTAGTGGCTGATGCCTTGAGTAGGAAGGCGGTGAGTATGGGTACCCTTGCATTTATTCCTGTTTGTGAGAAACCGCTTGCATCAGATGTTCAGGCCTTGGCCAATCAGTTCGTGAGGTTAGATGTTTCAAAGCGTAGTCGGGTTCTAGCTTGTGTGGTTTCTCGGTCGTCCTTATATGATTGCATCAGAGAGTATCAGTATGACGACCCCCATTTGCTTGTCCTTAAGGACACGCTTCAACACGGTGATGCCAAGGAGGTTTCTATTGGAGATTATGGGGTGTTGCGAATGCAGGGTCAGATTTGTGTGCCCAATGTAGATGGGTTACGTGTTGATTCTCGAGGAGGCCCACGATTCACGATATACCATTCATCCGGGTACCTTGAAGATGTATTAGGACTTGAGGCAGCACTATTACTGGAGGAGGATGAATGTTGCGGCCAAACGCACACGTAAGTATACGCAGTCGTCTAGTAATAAAGTGACTAAAAGTCGGATGTCGAACCCACGAGGACTTTTTTTTGTGGTTAACTACTAACGAGTTACTAAATTAGACCATCCTAGCTATCTAAAAGAGAATTAAAACTAGAAGTATTTGATTCTAAACTAATTAAAATAAAGAAAAACAAATAATGAACTTTGAACAGAGGAATAACATATTTTTATGTTATCAATGTTATGAAAACGATCTAGGGTTAAGGGCTATCTAACATTCCTACTGTATTCTTCAATTAAATTGACTAACTAATTTATCTAGCTTATTGGTTGAGAGGGTTAATATCGCTCATAAGAATCTGACGAGTTCTTACTCACCTATTCAAGCTAACCTAGCGCCTATATGTCTATGGAATTAGAACTAACAAGAATGCATTTATAATTCTTGTACATCAACCAAGAAAGGCAATTAGGTATATGTCTATTATAACCTTGAATCCGTTCCCTGATGCCCAGGTTCAAGAACTTGATATACGCAATCCTATATGCAATCTAGAATTCCCACTTTCGAGTTCAATTCTAGATTAGCAGATAATATTCAATTGGTGATCAAGCAATCAAATAATTAAGTGCATGATTGAATAAATAAACTAAGAAATTAAAATCAATATTCGAATAACAATAGTCATGAAAGAACACAACCCTAGAACGTGAAGTTTAGCTCCAAATAGACATGGTAGCCAAACAACAAATCATACAAAAAAACATAAAAATTACTAAGTTTGGCGGAAGAAAAGTTGAAACCCGGCCTCCATGGCAGATTTGTGATCTCCCTTTGTCAAACATTCCTCTCAAAAATGTTCTTCCGCTCAAAAATATGTTTAGGGCCCCTTTTATACAAGTTGGGGTGTGTAGGTCCAAAAAAACCAAGTCCCGGGTGAAATAGAAAAAATCTCGCAATGCAGGGTCCAGGCCAGCGCCAGGCGCTGGACTGGCGCTCGATCTAGAAACGTTGTTGCCACTTAATTTCTTCCTTTACATCTTTGCATATTTCCATCATTGCATCATAATCATACAATCATTAGGCCCTCTACATAGTCATACCATTTTGGTCCATTTTGATAAATTCAGTAAGCAATTCACAACGAGCTCTCACTACTTCAGTGAATATATTTCCTGCACTGACTTAGTGTATTTTTCTCCACCTCTTGCCCTTTTTCCTTTCAAAACACTTTTGGTTGACTCCTAGGCATAACAATACAAAAATTTAGTTTAATTCATTGCAATTACACATTAGAACCAACAACAATAGAGTAAGATGTGAAGCAATTCATATACAAAAAAACATATTTTTGGCCGAACATCAATTAATAAAGACATAGTGGAGTTTGTAGCTCGGTGCTTGAATTGTCAGAAGTTGAAGTACGAGCATCAGAGGTCGGCAGGTTTGCTTCGGAGGCTTGAGATTCTTGAGTGGAAATGAGAGCGTATCACCATGGACTTCGTAGTTGTGTCCCACGGACTTTGAAGAATTTTGATGCTATTTGGGTGATTGTGGACCGATTGACTAAGTCCGCGCACTTCATTCTAGTTGGGACTACCTATTCTTCGGAGTGGTTGGCTGAGATCTATATCCACGAGATTTTTCTCCTTCACGGTGTGCCGGTGTCCATCATTTCAGATCGGAGCACGCAGTTCACATTGCAGCTTTGGAGAGCAGTGCAGCGAGAGTTAGGAACATAGGTTGAGTTGAGTACAACATTCCACTCTCAGACGATGGACAATCTGACCGCACTATTCAGATATTGGAGGATATGTTACATGCTTGTGTCATGGATTTCGAGGGTTCTTGGGATCAGTTTCTGCTGCTTGCAGAGTTTGCCTACAACTACAGCTATTAATTGAGTATTCGGATGGCTCCATATGTGTAACGACTCGACCGGTCATTTTGCGTTATCGGACCCCGTTCCCCTAAATGAAACTTCTCATAGCGGCTTATTGTGATTTATGACTTGCGGGGACGGGTGGTCTGGGATTCGGAAGTGTTTAAAGTGCTATAGGAACACTTGGTTCCTTAAGGTTGGCCTTTAAGGCCAAGTTTGACTTCGGTCAACATTTTGGGTAAACGACCTCGGAATTGAGTTTGGTCGGTTGCGGTAGCTTCGTATGATGATTTCGGACCTGTGCGTATGTTCGGAATGGGTTTCTGATGACCTGGGAGAGTTTCGGCGCCCAATATTGAAATAAGAAGTTCCTTAAGTTCCTATTTTGGTTTGGGACGTGTTTTGTGTTATCGAGGTCCGAATGAAATTTCGAGACGTGGAATGATTCCATTATGTCATTTATGACTTGCCTGCAAAATTTGGTGTCATTCCGAGTAGTATAGGTCGGTTCGGCGCGTTATTAGAGAAGTCAAGAAAACTTAAAGTTCCTAAGTTTGGTTCTAGGGGTTTTGAGTTGTGATTTTGAGTTTTAGCATTGTTTTGAGTGTTCCGAAGGCTCGATCTAGTCCGTATTATGATTTGGGACTTGTTGGTATATTTGGACGGGGGCTCGGGTGGGCTCAGGTGCCTCCCGGACACCACACGAGGCCAAAAACCAACTGAAATAGCTGCTGGTGCACCTGTTCTGGTGTGATCCGCAGGTGTGGGACCGCAGGCTCGCAGGTGCGACCCCCAGCGGACAGTCCATTTCTCGCAGGTGGGGAAAAGGTTCCGCAAGAGCGGAGCCGCAGGTGCGGTCTCCCCTCCGCAGGTGCGGGCCCAGGCTTCCTCATCCATTTCCGCAGGTGCGAGCCTCTGCTCGCAGGTGCGAGACCGCAGGTGCGGTCCTCGAGCCGCAAGTTCGGAAACACTGTCATACATTGTGTTTCTTAAATAAGGGATTATTCATTATTCTTCACTTCTTCCTCCATTAGAACACCTTGAGAGCTTGGGAAAACGTCTCAACGACTCAACCACTGAAAGGTAAGTAGATTATATCCTAGAGTTGGTTAATGCATGCATTCTTAGTAGGATTTAACTACTTAATTAGTAAAAATTTAGGAATTTGGGTAGTAACCTAGGGCCTACGAGAATTTAGAAAATTA
Organism: Nicotiana paniculata; assembly: GCA_005239505.1. Lineage (NCBI taxonomy): Eukaryota > Viridiplantae > Streptophyta > Magnoliopsida > Solanales > Solanaceae > Nicotiana > Nicotiana paniculata. Next base: position 61,588 of record ML303329.1, on the reverse strand, counting down.
CCTATGAATTAGCTATGAAATCAAGTAAAAATCATGTATTAATCATCCTTAGGCTATGGGTGAGTGTTTCCTTCGAAAAATTTTGGAATCCGAGCATGCGGGCCCGGAGTTAGATTTTGGGATTTCTCCAAGAATGGTGAATTTGGCTAAGTAATAGGAGAATTCCATGCTTTGAATATAAATTGATATATTTGTATAACATTTGGCTAGTTTCGAGTCTGTGGGTGTCGAGTTCGGAGTTTCGGTCGCATTCTTGACCCAGGGAGTAGGTGCGACGCGAGGCGAGTCTCCTTTCTAACCTTGTAAGGGGGAACTGTCCCCCTAGATGATTTAAATGCTATATGTGATAATTGTGGGGGTTACGTACGTACAAAGTGACGAGAGTCCGTATGTAACGGCTATTACTATTATGTCCGGGTAGTTAGGCCCACATCATGCCTTGTGTTTTTACTTGATATGAACTATATGCTTAATAAATTACATTGTACATGTTTCTTACTTCCCTTAGGTCGTGCAAATTTGAGAAACTTGTAAGGAATTGTTCACTGAAAAGTAATTTAAAAAGGAATAATGTGTATGCATGTGACCGCTTTGCAATTTACATTCCACGAGCGGAGTGTGATTTTCCCCCACTCTTATGGGAACGGGACGTACGCCACGGTGGATTGAGAGATGCACTTTTGGTACGGGTCGTTCGATCCTCGGCAGTGCATAGAGGGGATTGAGAGATGCACTTTTGGTACGGGTCGTTCGGTCCTCGGCAGTGCGTAGAGAGGATTGAGAGATGCACTTTTGGTACGGGTCGTTCGATCCTTGGCAGTGCATAGATGTGAGTACTTTGTGGAGAGGTGCACTTATGGTTCGGGCCGTTCGACCCTCGGCAGTGCACGAACATGACTATCTTATGACTCCGGCCGGTTATCCTTACCCTGCATGCCCATGATTTATTTGTTACTAAATTCAGGGATATTGATTTGATAGATATTTGGGGGAAAGTGAAGTGGTAATTGTTTTATCCATTCCCAGTACTTTCTTGGATTTCAGTACCTTATATATATGTTTGTTGCTTCACTGCCTTTACATTCCTACCGTTTCTATTATATTCTGTTAAGTTATATTGTTGGNGATATTAGACGGACCTGACTTCACAGTGAGCTGCTTTTCTCCTGGCGATCTCCGGCAGCACCATGGGGTTTTCTTTTGCTTATTTCCCGTTTATTTCCTTCAGAAAGTGGGACTGTATATTATATCTTTTGTATATTCTGTTAGTATGCCCGTAGGACTTGTGACTCTAGTTCCTGGCACACACGTGATAGTTGTTATGGATTTTGGGCTTGTACATATATTGGCTCACGCCTCTTCATGACTGTTTTTGATTAAAACTGGCTATTTATCCTTGTCGAATCATGTTCTAAGTTTTAAAAACTGACTATATTTTAAAGTGTTTAATCTAATAAGAAGGAACCTTTAGTAAATTGAGAGTCGGCTTGCCTGACCCCGCTGTTGGGCACTATCATGACCTAAATTTGGATTTTGGGTCGTGACAACATGGTATCAGAGCACTAGGTTCATGTAAGTCTCACGAGTCACGTGCAAACCTAGTAGAGTCTTGTGGATCGGTATGGAGACATCTGTACTTATCTTCAGGAAGCTATAGGGTGTTAGGAAACCTCTCTTTGTTCTTATTCTATCGTGCAGTCGATGATTTACTAAATTCATTCTTCTATTCTCTCACAGATGGTGAGGACGTGTGCATCTGATGTTCCAGACCCGGGAAGGGACGCTAACCCTGCTGTCCGAGGCCGCGGTAGAGGCCGAGAGAGGGCACCGACTCGGGGGAGGACACCGACCTGGGGGAGGACTCCAACCCGCGGTAGGGGACGAGGGCGTCCCAGAGCTATTCCGGTTCCGCCACCAGAGGACCCTATTATAGAGGAGCAGGACGAGGTGCCTCCAGCAGATCCTGCACCAGTAGACTTCATGACGGCGCCAGGCTTCCAGGCAGTCATGGGCCGTATGATGAGATTTATGGACACTATGTCCCAGGCTGGTTTATTTCCAGCAGATATTGCCACTTCTCAGGTGGGAGGGGGAGTCCATACCCCTACTGCCCAAGCTGCAGGCCAGACAGAAGCATTACATCATACCCCGGGTACACTGCCCGTGGGTGGGGTCCAACCTATTGCAGCAGCACCTGAACCCAAATCAGCTGTGGACGATGATCCGCAGAAGTTATTGGATAGATGGACCCGATTGCACCCTCTAGTCTTTGGGGGTGAGCGAGGCAAGGATGCCCAGGACTTTGTGGACAGGTGCAGGGACAGACTGCACAACATGAGGATACTAGAGTCCCATGGAGTGGATTCCAGTTGGAGGGCAGAGCTCGTAGGTGGTGGCAGTCCTATATTCTCAACAGGCCAGCAGATTCTCCTCCTGTCACTTGGGAGCAGTTCACGCAGATGTTTCTAGATAGATATATTTCTCCCTCTAAGAGGGAAGAGCTGCGGTATCAGTTTGAGCGGCTAGAGCAGGGGCAGATGTCAATGACAAATTATGAGGCCAGATTTTCAGAGTTGTCTCGCCATGCACTCATGATACTACCTACTGATGTAGAGAGGGTGCGGAGATTTGTGGTTGGGTTGTATCCAGGTATTAGGGCCACCATGGCCCGAGAGGTGGAGATGGGTACTCCTTATCGGCTCGTGGTAGAGATTTCTCATAGGATCGAGGGGTATCGGTCGAGGAGCAGGGAGCAGGGGAAGCAGGACAAGAGGGCTAGATTCTCTGGAGATTTCAGAGGTTCCCCAGCTAGGGGCAGGGATCAGTATAGCAGTGGTCAGTCCAGCAGGCCTTTATATTCAACACCTCCACCACCTCCCCGAGGTATTCCAGCGAGGCCTCATTTCAGCGACATGCCAGAGCGTTCCTACCGTCCTCCAGCCATTCAGAGTTCACATAGTGGTTATCCCAGTCATCCGATATCCTCCAACCCTTACTTCAATGTTATGCCAGAGGGCTCTCATCGCCCTCCGGCCATTCAGGGTTCTTCTTCGGGGCAGCAGACTATGGTACCTGGGAGTTGTTACGAGTGTGGAGAGCCAGGTCATATGAGGAGGCAGTGTCCCAGGTTTCGGGGCAAGGCCGTATAGTAGGGTTATCAGCCGATGGGTCGGCACCAGCAGTCCGGCCACCTAGAGGTAATGGAAAGGTCGGTAGGGGCCGTCCTAGAGGTGGAGGCCAGTCAGGGGGAGGTCAGGTAGCTCCTATTCACTCTGGTGGAGCTCAGTCTTCCGGTACTCCAGCCAGATTCTATGCTATCCCGGCCAGATCAGATGTAGTGGCCTCAAACGCCGTGATCACAGGTATTATTACAGTATGTGGTAGAGAGGCATCGGTGTTATTTGATCCAGGATCCACTTATTCCTATGTTTCGGTCTTATTTGCTCATTTTCTGGATGTCCCTCGTGAGTCCTTGGGTTCTCCTATTTATGTATCCACTCCCGTGGGCGATTCTGTGGTTGTATACCGGATTTGTCGGTCTTGTGTGATTTCATTTTGTGGGTTCGAGACTCGAGCGGATCTCTTATTGCTCGACATGGTTGATTTCGAGATTATTTTAGGCATGGATTGGCTATTTCCTTATCATGTCGTTCTAGATTGCCATGTCAAGATAGTTACTTTAGTCATGCCCGAGTCGCCTAGGCTGGAGTGGAGGGTTCCTCAGTTAGTGCAGCCAGCCGGGTTATTTCATTCTTAAAGGCTCGATCTGGCCTATTTTGCTTATGTGCGGGACACCACCACCGAGTCTCCAACGATTGATTCAGTGCCAGTTGTTCGAGAGTTTCCTGATGTATTTCCTTCGGACCTTCCGGGCATGCCTCCGGATCGTGATATTGATTTCTGCATTGATTTAGCTCCAGGCACCCAGCCTATATCTATTCCTCCGTACCGTATGGCTCCGAAAGAGTTGAAGGAGTTGAAAGAGCAGCTTGAGGAGTTGTTAGCTAAGGGGTTCATCAGACCGAGTGTATCATCGTGGAGTGCTCCAGTTCTATTCGTGAAGAAAAAGGATGGGTCCATGCGAATGTGTATTGATTACCGCCAGTTGAGCAAGATTACCATTAAGAACAAGTATCCTTTGCCGCGCATCGATGATTTGTTTGACCAGTTGCAGGGTGCTCGTGTGTTTTCTAAGATTGATTTGAGATCGGGGTATCATGAGTTGAGGATTCGGGCTTCAGATGTTCCGAAGACTGCTTTTCTTATGAGATATGGCCATTATGAGTTCCTGGTGATGTCCTTTGGCTTGACTAATGCCCCAACAGCATTCATGGACTTGATGAATAGGGTGTTCAGGCCGTATATTGATTCCTTTGTCATTTTCATTGATGACATTTTGATTTACTCACGTAGCCTGGGGGAGCACGAGCAGCATTTGAGAGTTGTACTCCAGACTTTGCGAGAACGGAAGCTATATGCTAAGTTCTCCAAGTGTGAGTTCTGGTTGGATTCCGTGGCATTCTTGGGGCATGTGGTATCCGGAGAGGGTATCAAGGTTGATCCTCAGAAGATCGAGGCAGTTCAGAGTTGGTCGCGTCCTACTTCAGCTACAAAGATCAGGAGCTTTTTGGGCCTAGCAGGCTATTATCGCCGATTTTTGGAGGGATTCTCTTCTATTGCAGCTCCATTGACTAGATTGACTCAGAAGAATGCCCCGTTTCGATGGTCTGACGAGTGTGAGGCGAGCTTTCAGAAGCTTAAGACAACATTAACCTCAGCACCAGTTCTAGTATTGCCTTCCGGTTCTGGGATGTATACAGTATATTGCGGCGCTTCGCGTGTTGGCTTGGGGTGTGTATTGATGCAGGAGGGGAGAGTTATTGCTTATGCTTCGCGCCAGCTGAAGTTTCATGAGAATAATTATCCTATGCATGATTTGGAGTTGGCGACGATTGTTCATGCTCTTAAGATTTGGAGGCACTACTTGTATGGAGTGTCTTGTGAGGTTTATACAGATCACTGTAGCTTGCAGCACTTGTTCAAGCAGAAGGATCTTAATTTGAGGCAGCACAGATGGCTTGAGTTGTTGAAGGATTATGATATCACCATTCTTTATCATCCGGGCAAGGCAAATGTGGTAGCATATGCTTTGAGAAGGAAGGCGGAGAGTATGGGTAGCTTGGCTTATATTGCAGCAAAAGAGAGACCTCTAGCCTTGGACATTCAGTCCTTGACCAATCGCCTGGTGAGATTATACCTTTTAGAGCCTCGTCGAGTTTTAGCACATGTGGTTGCTCAGTCTTCGTTATTGGGAGAGATTAAGGTCTGGCAGTTCTATGATATGTGCTTAGCAGAGCTTCCGGAGATAGTGGTTCAGGGTAGGGCCAATGAGGTTACTATTGGCGAGGATGGTGTTCTGAGACTTTAGGGCCGCTTATGTGTTCCTAATGTTGATGGCCTGAGGGAGAGGATTCTAGAGGAGGCACACAGTTCTCGGTATTCTATTCATCCTGGTGCTACGAAGATGTATCGTGATTTGAAGCAGCATTACTGGTGGAGGCGGATGAAGAAGGATATGTGTGGAGTATGCGACTAGGTGTCTTAACTACCAGCAGGTGAAGTATGAGCACCAGAGGCCAGGAGGCCTACTTCAGCAGATGCCCATTCCTGAGTGGAAATGGGAGCCTATCACTATGGACTTCGTGGTTGGGTTGCCTCGGACCTTGCGGAAGGTTGACGCGGTTTGGGTCATTGTGGATAGATTGACCAAATCGGGGCATTTCATTCCAGTATCTACTACTTATACTTCTGAGAGGTAAGCCCAGATCTACATTCAGGAGATAGTCCAGTTGCATGGTGTGCCGGTGTCCATTATATCAGATCGAGGTCCTCAGTTCACCTCGCACTTCTGGAGAGAACTCNTTGAGGCTTTGTATGGTCAGCGATGTCATTCTCCTATCGGGTGGTTTGAGCCTGGCGAGGCTAAGTTATATGGCACCGACCTGGTGAGGGATGCTTTTGAGAGGGTGAAGTTGATTCAGGGGAGGCTCCACACAGCACAGTCCAGACAGAAGAGTTACGCGGATCAGAGGGCACATGATGTATCATTTATGGAGGGAGACACGGTTCTGTTGAAGGTCTCGCCGATGAAGGGTATTATGAGGTTTGGGAGGAAGGGCAAGCTGAGCCCGAGGTTTATAGGTCCCTTCGAGGTGTTGAGGCCAGTTGGGGAGGTTGTTTAAGAGCTAGACTTACCTCCCAGTTTATCAGGAGTTCATCCAATTTTTCATGTATCCATGCTCCGGAGGTACCACGCCGACTTCTCTCACGTGGTTGATTTCAGCACTATTCAGTTGGATGAGAGGTTGGGCTACGAGGAGGAGCCAGTTGCTATTATTGATAGACAGGACCGCCAGTTGAGGTCCAAGAGAGTTTCTGCCGTAAAGGTCCAGTGGAAGGGCCAACCAGTTGAGGAGGCGACCTGGGAGTCCGAGGAGGACATGCGGAGTAGATATCCACACTTATTTAGCACTTCAGGTATGATTCTAGACCCGTTCGATGATGAACGTTTGTTTAAGAGGTGGAGAATGTAACGACCCGACCGGTCATTTTGCGTAATCGGACCTCGTTCCCCTAAATGAAACTTCCCATAGCGACTTATTGTGATTTATGACTTGCGGGGGCAGGTGGTCCGGGATTCGAAAGTGTTTAGAGTGCTATAGTAACACTTGGTTCCTTAAGGTTGGCCTTTAAGGCCAAGTTTGACTTTGGTCAACATTTTAGGTAAACGACCTCGAAATCGAGTTTCGTCGGTTCTGGTAGCTTCGTATGATGATTTCGGACCTGGGCGTATGTTCGGAATGGGTTTCTGATGACCCGGGAGCATTTCGGCACCCAATATTAAAATAAGAAGTTCCTTAAGTTCCTTTTGTGGTTTGGGACGTGTTTTTGAGTTATCGAGGTCCAAACGGAATTTCGAGACCGGGAATGGTTCCTTTTATGTCATTTATGACTTGCCTGCAAAATTTGGTGTCATTCCGAGTAGTATAGGTCGGTTCGACGCGTTGTTAGCGAAGTCAAGAAAACATAAAGTTCCTAAGTTTGGTTCTAGGGGTTTTGAGGTTTGATTTTGAGTTTTAGCGTTGTTTTGAGTGTTCCGAAGGCTCGAGCGAGTCTGTATTATGATTTGGGACTTGTTGGTATATTTGGACGGGGGCTCGGGTGGGCCCAGGTGCCTCCCGGACACCACGAGGCCAAAAACCAGCTGAAATAGCTGCTGGTGCACCTGTTCTGGTGTGATCCGCAGGTGCGGTTGCCCAGTCGCAAGTGCGGGACCGCTCCTGCGATCCCAGCCTCGCAGGTGTGACCCCCAGCGGGCAGTCTATTTCTCGCAGGTTACGCAGGTGCGGTCACCCCTCCGCACGTGCGGGCCCAGGCTTCCTCGTTCATTTCCGTAGGTGCGGAAACACTGTCAGACAGTGTGTATATTAAATACGAGATTCTTCATTATTTCTTCACTTCTTCCTCCATTAGAACACCTTGAGAGCTTGGGAAAAGGGCTCAACGAATCAACCACTGAAAGGTAAGTAGATTCTATCCTAGAGTTGGTTAATGCATGCATTCTTAGTAGGATTTAACTACTTAATTAGTAAAAATTTAGGAATTTGGGTAGTAACCTAGGGCTACGAGAATTTAGAAAATTACCCGTGAATTAGCTATGAAATCAAGTAAAAATCATGTATTAATTATTCTTAGGATATGGGTGAGTGTTTCCTTCGAAAAATTTTGGAATCCGAGCATGCGGACCCGGAGTTGGATTTTGGGATTTCTCCAAGAATGGTGAATTTGGCTAAGTAATAGGAGAATTCCATGCTTTGAATAGAAATTGATATATTTGTATAACATTTGACTAGTTTCGAGTCTGTGGGTGTCGAGTTCGGAGTTTCGGGCGCATTCTTGACCCAGGGAGTAGGTGCGACGAGAGGTGAGTCTCCTTTCTAACCTTGTAAGGGGGAATTGTCCCCCTAGATGATTTAAATGCTATATGTGATAATTGTGGGGGCTACGTACGTACAAAGTGACGAGAGTCCGTACGTAGCGGCTATTACTATTATGTCTGGGTAGTTAGGCCCACATCATGCCTTGTGTTTTTACTTGATATTAACTATATGCTTAATAAATTAAATGTTACATGTTGCTTACTTCCCTGAGGTCGTGCAAATTTGAGAAACTTGTAAGGAATTGTTCACTGAAAAGTAATTTAAAAAGGAATAATGTGTATGCATGTGACCGCTTCGAAATTTACATTCCGCGGGCAGAGTGTGATTTTCCCCCACTCTTATAGGAACGGGCTATACGCCACGGGGGATTGAGAGATGCACTTTTGGTACGGGTCGTTCGATCCTTGGCAGTGCATAGAGAGGATTGAGAGATGCACTTTTGGTACGGGCCGTTCGATCCTCGGCAGTGCATGGATGTGAGTACTTTGTGGAGAGGTGCACTTATGGTTCGGGTCGTTCAACTCTCGGCAGTGCACGGACATGACTATCTTATGACTTCGGCTGGTTGTCCTTACCCTGCATGCGCATGATTTATTTGTTACTAAATTCAGGGATGTTGATTTGATAGATATTTGGGGGAAGTGAAGTGGTAATTGTTTTATCCATTCCCAGTACTTTCTTGGATTTCAGTACCTTATATATATATTTGTTGCTTCACTACCTTTACATGCCTACCGTTTCTATTATATTCTGTTAAATTATATTGTTGGACCTTAGTGAGTGTCATGTCGACCTCTCGTCACTACCTCTTCGAGGTTAGGCGGGATACTCACTGGGTACATATATATTTAGGTACTCATGCTACGCTTCTGTACTTAATTGTACAGGTTCTGAGGCTGGTGCATCTGGTTGTCGGACCGGAGCTTGACTTGATATTAGACGGGCCTGACTTCACGGTGAGCTGCTTTTCTCCTGGCGATCTCCGGCAGCACCATGGGGTTTCTTTTGCTTATTTCCCGTCTATTTCCTTCAGACAGTGGGACTGTATATTATATCTTTTGTATATTCTGTTAGTATGCCCGTAGGACTTGTGACACTAGTTCCTGGCACACACGTGATAGTTGTTATGGATTTCGGGTTTGTACATATATTGGCTCACGCCTCTTCATGACTATTTTTTATTAAAACTGGTTATTTATCCTTGTCGAATCATGTTTTAAGTTTTAAAAACTGAATATATTTTAAAGTGTTTAATCTAATAAGAAGGAACCTTTAGTAAATTGAGAGTCGTCTTGCCTGACCCCGCTGTTGGGCTCCATCACGACCTAAGTTAGGATTTTTGGTCGTGACAGTATGAGGCCTTGTATGGGAGGCAGTTTCGGTCTTCGATCGGTTGGTTTGATCCAGATGAAGCTAGGCTATTGGGTACTGACTTGATTCAGGATGCTTCGGAAAAGGTTAAGTTGATTCAGGATCGGCTTCACACAGCACTGTCTAGACAGAAGAGTTACGCTGATCGAAAGGTTCATGATGTTGCCTACATGGTGGGGGAGAAGGTATTTCTCAAAGTTTCGCCCATGATGGGTTTTATGAGGTTCGGAAAGAAGGGAAAGTTAAGCCCTCGGTATATTGGACCTTTTGAGGTGCTTTTAAGGAATGGGAAGGTGGCTTACAGGCTTGCATTGCCACCTAGTCTATCGAGTGTTCATCCAGTGTTTCGTGTTTCCATGCTCCAGAAATATTTCAGTTATTCATCCCATGTTTTAGACTTCATCACGATTCAATTAATGGGGATTTGACTTATGATGTGGAGCCGGTGGCCATTTTGGATCGGCAGGTTCAAAAGTTGAGGTCAAAGATAGCTTCAGTGAAAGTACAGTTGAGAGTTCAGCCAGTCGATGAGGCTACTTGGGAGACCGGGCGAGAGATGCGTAGTAGATATACTCATATATTATTCTAGACTCGTTTGAGGATGAACGTTTGTTGAAGGAGGGGACAATGTAACAACCCGGCCGATCGTTTTGAGTATTATAGCCTCATTCCCTCATTTATTGCTTATTTTGTGCTCATTTGTTGTTATGTGACTTGTCGGGGTGGTTGGTTTGGTCCCGGGGATGTTTCAAAATGAGTTGGTACACTTAGTCCCAAGGTTGGAACCCTAAGTTGAAAGAGTTGACCGGATGTTCACTTATGCATAAATGACTTAGGAATGGCATTTTGATGGTTTTGATACCGTATGGTGATTATGGACTTAGGATTGTGTCCGGATACTGATTTGGAGGTCCGTAGATGATTTTGGCTTGAATTGGCGAAAGTTGGAAAGTTTAAGTTTGGGAGTTGAGGAGTTTGACCGAGAGTTGACTTTGTAGTTACCGACTCAAATTTTTATTTCGGGAGTTGGAATAGGTTTGTTGTGTCATTTATGACTTGTGTGCAAAATTTGAGGTCAATCGGAGTTGGTTTGAATTGCATGTCCGAAGGCAATGCAGTGTATTAATTGAAGGGTTCTGAGATTTCTTCTTTTTTGGACTTTGCAAGCTCGGGTAGTGGCGATTTTTGGGACGGGTTTCACTAGATTCCAAGAGGTAAGCCACTTTTGATCATTTTTATTCATTAATATTGATTATCCATAGAATTTTCCACCTAGATTATGTATATTTTAAGGTGAAATTTTGGGAATTTTGGACTAGGGATTGGAGAGTAAGATTGGGGATTTGAGTGCCGATTTGTGATTGGAACTGGGTGATTTGGTATGGTTGGACTCATTATTGAATAGGTGTTGTATTTTGTTAATTTTGTCGGATTCCGAGATGTGGGCTCGAGGTTGACTTTTTGGGTTGACCTTTTGACTGAAAAGAGCCTACTTTATCATATGGAATTAATTCCTATAGCTTGTATTGATTGTATTAAGTTGTTTGTGGCTAGATTCGAGTCGTTCGGAGGCCGATTCGCGAGGCAATGGCTTGTTGGAGTAGGGATTTGCGCGGTTTGAAGTAAGTAATACTTCTAAACTTGGTTATGAGGGTATGAATTCCTGAATACGTGTTATGTGGTTGGTGTTGAGGTGACACACATACTAGGTGACAGACGTGTGGGCATGTGGGCGTGCACCATGGTAATTGTGACCCGGTCAATTTTGTGGTACTGTGTAGTTATCAAAACTTATTGCTATTCATGTGATTCCTATGTGTTAGAGTAATTGAGCTGCAATCCATGTTAGAAATCATGTTTAGGCTATATTCTTCTTCTGTTGGGACCCACTGGAGTCATTTCTGCTGTTGATTTATTTGCTTAAATGGTAATTATGTACTCAATCACATCCATCATTTGCATATCATATCTCAGTCTCAGTTGCTAATTATTGTTGCATCATGTATCATTATTTGGCAAATTTGGTATGATATTGGTGAGATTGATGACTGAGTTGGGGTCTGAGAGCCGTGTTGTGTGTGAGGTTGTGAATCAGACGGCACACCGCAGGAGGCCTTCTTGGCTTTATATATATTATTATTATAGATCAGGTGCACGCCGCAGCATGCCTTATATGCTTTATATATTATTATGAGATCGGGTTTTATGTCGCAGCAGGCCATATTGGCTTTATATTATCACTTGGGCAGGATCCGCCCCTCCGGAGTCTGACATACCAACAGTGAGCGCAAGTACTGTATAGTGCTGAGTGATTGGGTGATGAGTGGGAGTTGAGACAGTCAGATTGAGTACTCTGAGAGTGTGAGTATATGAGGTTATCACTGTGATACATTACATGTGACATGCACATTTGACATGCATGTATATAGATGTAACATTCCTCATATCAGTCATACTTGGCATATCTTATCCGTGTGAGATTAAACTGTTAAACTTGAAAGCATGTCTACATTTCTGTACTGTGTACAACCTGATTATGACATTTTCCTGAGTTATTACTGTCATTATTCCTATCATATTTGTACCGTTATAATTTGGATTTGGACTGTACCTATCTGAGCTTGTCACTACTTTAAGCCCAAAGTTAGTCTTGTTACTTATTGAGTACATTGGGTCGGTTATACTCATATTGCACTCTACACTTCATGTGCAGATCCAGGTACTTCTGGGCACGACGGTTGCTAGATTTGGAGCTTCATCTGCGGGGAGACTTTTGAGGTAGCTGCTTTGGTGTCTGTATACCTCGACTCTCCTTCTTTTCCTTTTATTTAGCATTGTTCTATCTTTCCAGAAAATTGTATAGATGTTTTGACTATGTTGATATTTAGTAACTCATGTACTCAGTGACACCCGAATTTTGGGGGATTTTTGTATTTGAGTCGCAACATTTCTTATCGACTATTTATGAGAGCTATTACTGTTAAACTTGTTTTATCTTATTTGTGGTTGTCGGCTTGCCTAATACTGTAATAGGCGTCATTACGACGTGTTGAGGTTTGGGTCGTGACATCTTCGATTCTGATTCTTCTACTTAATTGTTATTTTTTTTATGTATTTTGAAAGTTGTTGCTTTTGCTTTAGCTTTAGCCACTCAAACTCTCGATATTTCTTTTTATTTTTCATCAGACGAATGACAGTTTCTTATGATAATAGTAACTATTCTTAGAATGATAATGGAAAATCTTATTACTATTACTCAATCCAACATGAAACATATGATTCTGTAATTATTCATAGGCCAAATCGGATATGATTGAAATAATTACTGGAGACTCAAATAATGATTATGCAAGCATGATAATTTATATGATGTTATATATCTATATAAATTAGGAACTTTTGCTTGCATTTTATTAGTTGGTTTCGACATTATGCATGATTATACACAAAAGATCCATTTTTGGATCTCTCTCTTTAGCGTTATCTCTCTAATTCCAAAAAATCTTCCTCCATTACATATTTAAACTCTATTTATAATTAGTTAAACTAGTTAAACCAAAATTCTATAGTGGTAAGACTTCAAACTTCAAGTAGTTTATTTTTTAACTTATATGTATTTACCCTTTCCAAAAAAAATTGGAGTCAATTTGGTAGATTGGAATGGAAAGGAAATTAAGAAAGAAGAATTAACCCAAATAGCCGCCACCCAATAATTTAAACTAAAAGTAACCGGTGGAGGTATAATATATGCATAATTTATGTATTATATGTGTATAATTGTGTATAATTAATGTATAATCTATGTATATGGCTAAAAAAAGTAGATAATTAATAAGGCCGGCTATTTGTATAAAAATCCCATTAAGAAAAGGAATTTTTACCTCCTATAGCAAAGGTATACACCCTATTTATTATAAATCAAAATTATTTTAAAATATTATTTTATATAGCTACCTTTTATATTTTATAGCAAAATAAGTATTTATGGTATATACTACCATTGAGGCGTGAAATACGCTATTTATGTTTTCCCTCTCTCTTAGACAACTTGACATACTTATTTTAAGGTGACTGTCGTTACTATATTCATGAATACATGACGCGAATACGTGTGAATACAGCTGGATTACCCTGATTTTAGGCGCTTTTATACAACGGCGCAAATACATGTGAATACATACGCGTACAGCTGGACTGCCTTGATTTTAAGTGCTTTTAATGTTGTATTCATGAATACATGGCGCGAATACATGCGCGTACAGCTGGACTGCCCTGATTTTAGGCGTTTTTTACTGTTGTATTCATGAATACAGAAGCGCGAATACATGCGCGAACAGCTGGACTGCCCTTATTTTAGGTTCTTTTTGCTGCTGTATTCATGAATACATGGCGCGAATACATGTGAATACATGCACGTACAAATGGACTACCTTGATTTTTAGGCTTTTTTTGTTGTTGTATTCATGAATACAGCAACGCGAATACAGCGAATACACTGTCGTAACAACTGAATAGTAGCTACAAGAAGTAATTATGTATATGATAGCTGTAGGAAGTTAATAGCTACTAAATAATAGTATTTTTTGAAAATTCCTCTTAAAAAAACCAAACATTACTACTTCATCTACTATATATTACCTCATTCGGAAAACATTTGGTTGAAATTAAAAAATAAAGTATTTGAAGGCAATTTAAAAAGGATATTTGGAAGTGAAAACTATATGTTTAGATTTGAATTTGACAAAGAAAATAATTAGTATTTTGGGAGTAGGAAAATATTTCACTTGAAATGCTTCTCTAACTAGTTTCTTCACTTTAAATTTTATATTTTAGGTTAAGGTTGAAATAATAGATAAAATTATATCCAAATATAAATTCTGGTTGAACTCTTTTTGTTTTATTTATAAGTTTTCTTAAATTTTACTATTATATAGAAATGAGAAGTTTGGTCGAGCAAGGGTAAAATTGTCTTTCGTCTGTCCTTTACTGCTTGCTCGACTTCCAGAAGCATTATGTTCCATTGCCTTCTTTCCACTTTTCTTAGTTGCTCTCACTCTCCTTGGTCTTCTTCTCTGAAAGTGTAAAGATCTTTCTTGCAAGAAAATTCAATTGCCGTTTGTAGGCGTCGACAAACCCCTAGACTAGCGTCTTCATGATTTTTCTCTGGTGGTTGAGGACCTTTCTAAAGATTGAAAAGCAATCAAACTTTTAAATATCAATGGTAAAAGAGGTAGTTTTCTCCTTAAATTCAATCTTTTTCCTTGCTTTATAGTTGTTCATATATTCTTATAAGCAATTTGATGGGAATTTTAATGGGTTTTCTAAAAATCGGGTTTGGGGATTATATTATATGTGTGCTACTCTTACAGGTGACCGTGCATTTGATTCTCCACTAATTGTGACTCCAGAAAATAAGCCCTCAACTCTAATGCCTTCTATGGTATCTCTTCACTGTCTCTGTCTCTGTGACAACATATCTCTGACTTTTCTTCAGGGTTGTTTTTTGTATTCATTTTTTTAGAATTTTGTTGGTGATTATGAAGAGCTTATTTGGGCTCTTTTTTTTGGCAGCATGAGATTCCAAATAACTATTCTTATTAATATGAAAAGGTAAAAAAATAACAATCTTTGCAAGTAGTAGGTGGTATACTAAGAGCAATTTTACAACATTCATATAACTATTGGAGTTATATTTACTGTTCTTGAGATCGAAGTTATAGTGTAAGAAATATTTTATGAAAGCTATATTGAATACTAAATGTTCGAAGTTAAAAAAGATTCCACTTTGAGAACTACAGTGATACTAACTGTTGAAGTTGAAAAGATTCCAACTTGGATAACTCATCATTCACATGATATCATAAGTCAAGTGAAGTATGCATTTCTGATATCAAATCTGTAATAGCTGACTAAAGAAACAAAGACTGATCGTAGGACAAGAAAAAGTTTTCAATTTATTGGCCCAAAAGCAAACAAGTTAGGTGAATCTTGCGAGTTCTTCTGCTACGCATCAAAGTTTCTTTTTCTTGATAAATTATTTATGGTTATGAAAACTGAAAAACTAGACATAGGTAATTCCCGGAGGTCGGTAGTGCTCAGCCTCTTTGTTCGTAGGCTTGAATCACATTATTGTAAACTAGCTTTGTTAGAAGATACCACACTCCCTGCCACAGGTGAATATGCTTCACATTTCCAGTATATCAATTAATTTAGTTCAGCTAAGATAATGAAGCAATGGATGGCCACTGAACAAGTATGAATGTCATTTAGTGCTAAGATCTCCCCGTACGCTATTTGCAATCTCTTTACCTTAAAAATGTTTATATAAATATATGAGATTTCACTGTAATAAAAAGTTTTTCTTTTTGGTACAAAGCAGGATGTGTCTTGTATGAATCAGTACACTAAGATGTAGCTTAATTATTAACTATATTCTAATGCCCTCTGCATCTTTTGCTTGCATATGCCTAGGCTCCTTCACATCTTGTAGTTAAAATGGTGGTAGATAAGTTGTTGGTATAGTGATTGATGCAAAAAGTAATTATAAAGTGAATAAATAATTCTTAGGTAGTAATTATAGCTTGGCTAATTGGCTTGGAAGGTTTGATCTGTCAGCGTTGTGATGTAGGCTTTGCAGTGTGATTAACAAATGCCATTTTTCAAAATTTGTAAAGCGTATATTCGATTCAATATTGTCACGATGAACCCGGTTGCTTGAAGGCACATAAGCTGAATTTATATAGACGACGATAAATATGCAAATGGAGACACTGAAAACGTTTGATGATGTAAATATGGGTATAGGAATTTTAGTTTTAGTTGTATAGGTTAATAATTAATTGCGTTTTATTAATAATTAAAATTAGCTTTTATTTTTTTTCTCAACATACTGGTAATTATCATGATGTTGACATATAATAGGCTTAGTAGACTGTCAGCAAGATTCACTCCTAGCCTAGGTGGTGGTAAGACTATACTGCATGCACAACTTTGTGTGCAAAATTTTCTTCAGACAGATCTTATGTATGCCAAAAGAGGTATTTGTGGAAGATAATTTTTGACGTTACAGCATGGAGGTAAGAGATTGAGACTCTTAAAAAACTATTGGCATATAATAGTGCACATCTTTGTTCGTCTTAATATTGAAAAACGAGTGCCATCCTGTACGTCTGTGCTTTACTGTTATTACTTCACCTTATATTTTCATTGGAGTTAACTTTGTAAAGTTTGTTGTTGTCGTATTAATGTCCTGTGGCATTCACTTCTGTCTTCTGAACAAGAAAGTCTAATTTAGAGATGGACTTGAGCAATGGGAGATGTAAGTGATTGCTCAAGGTCTGTTTTGAGAAATGGAAGAGAAAAGTAGGGTGTTCCAGAACTATTTTTATCAAGAAAGAAGCACATACCTAAACCATCAATAATTTAAATTACGCATGTATCTTTAGAAGTGAAATTGAAAATACTCTGGCAATACCTATTCCCAAGTGCCTTCTTATATACTATATAACAATTTAAGTTACGAAATAGATAATGAAAATGATTCTTTTTTATATAAAAATAAAAAATAAATATAGTAATGAACATGAGCCAATATAAATTGTTGGTCTTGTACTTTTTATTTTAAATTGTTGGGCCCGTGCTAGCACGGGCCATGCTGCATCTAGTAACTGATAGAGTTTATTAAAAATATAAAAAAAATACCCAATTTTAACAAACTTAACTGACCAAAATTGATGGGAGTATTTTTAAGAGACTATTTTAAACCTAACCAGAACATATGAGATTTTTTGTTTTGGGTCATCATAGCTAAATTCTTTTGTGCGTACCAAATAGAGTTCCGGTGACACTTCCCTCCCTATCTCCCAACACTAATCGCCGACCTCTTGGTAAGGTCAGTCCCATTCAAATCTCCTTTTTATTTTTTCCTAGTAGATTGCTTTTAGAACATTGCTCTGACTTTTTGCAAATCTGAAATAATCCCATTAAAATGGGTTTATCCAGATTGAACTTTGAATAATTAGAGCACTTCTGAAATAGTTATTGTTATTATTTCTGATTTGTTGATCTGTGAAGGTGTATGAACTTTCTTGAACAAAAAAAGCAGGTTAATAACCAGCAGCTCTTTCTGCATACATCAAGAGATTCTGAAATACAATTAATAATATATATATATATATATATATATATATGTGTGTGTGTGTGTGAAGGCCAAGGGCATATAGTTCTAGGCCACTGTGCAAGCAAATGATTAGTTAGGAATATTAAGATAGGGCATCTTGCCTTCAATTTCACGAACCAAATGCTGGATAAAGGCAGACTCAGGGTGAAAAGTGATGCCCCATGCTTGTGCTAGTTTAGACAATGCCAAGGACTAAAAACTTAACACTTATTAAAGAGTTAAACTTTTGAATATATCATTCTATTGGATTTAGTAGTAACTGTTTTAAATAATGATTTGGGAATAGTTAATTGGTATAATGCCAAAATCGTGTTGATGTGAAGTCGTATTTGTTTGTTCTATCAAATTATTAGTGGTAGCTAGCTCATTCTAAAAATGTATAATTGTCTCATTAGACTGCAGTTTCCTTCTATTGGCCTTTGTATTGCTTCAACCGTATCCCTTGCCTCCATCATTTTCCTGACTAACCATGATACTTGCTGTGGTATCTTCATAGTAGACAACTGCTGGTCCTTTATATAATATTCATGGATCCACTTGATCCACATTTTATCTCCCTTATGTGCTAGATCCCATTAATTCTTAGTTGTTGCTGCTTTGTTCCATATCTTTAAGTTGATCAAATTTAGGCCTCCAGCACTCTTAGGAAGACATAGTTTCTCCCATGCCACCGGAGACCTCCTTGTGATAACATTAACTCCCGACCATACATAACTCCTACAATATGCTTCAATGATTTTAAGCACCTTGCTAGGAATTAAGAACAGCTGCGACCAATAAGCTTGAATACCAAACAGAACATATTGTACTAGTTGGATTCTTCCAGCATAAGAGAGCTTCTTTGCTGTCCATGAGGTTATCCTTGTTACCATTTTCTCAATCAGTGGTTGCCATTGTGCTATAGACATCTTCTTAGTAGTTAAGGAACTCCTAGGTACTTAACTGGCAGAGTACCTTTGGAATAACCAAACTTCTTTATTATCTCTTCCTCAGTTTGCTTTGTAACACCACCAAAGAAGATAGAGCTCTTCCCATGATTAGCTTTCAGTCCTGAGGTCCCATAAAAGTGGTTGAGATACTGCTGCATCTTAGTGATTGAATTCATATCACCCCTTGCAAAGAGTAACAAGTCATCTGCAAAGCTCAGATGAGTTATGCTCAGTTTAGCACACCTTGGGTGATATTTAAACTCCTTGTCTTTCCTCAATTCATTCATACTCCTACTCAAGTATTCCATAGCAAGTGCAAATAAAAAAGGGAGACATAGGATCTCCTTGTCTTAATCCCTTTGCTGCTTGGAAAGGCTCAGATGGTTCACCATTGATTATAATTGAGTATGTAACAGTCTTCATACATGTCAGTATCCACCCTTATTAGGGAATCCCAGTTATACCATCACTTGTTCTAAGAATGACCATTCTACAGAATCATAGGATTTAGTTAAATCAATCTTGATCATACACCTAGGGGATGAATTCCTTCTTGTATAAGCCTTAACCAACTCATGAGCAAGAATTATGTTGTCTGCTATTTTCCTCCCTGGAATAAACCCTGCCTGTGCTTCACTTACTACACTAGCAATTACTTTCTGCAGCCTGCTTGCTAGTATCTTGGAAATGATTTTATAAATGACAGTACAACATGCAATAGACCTGAAATCTCTAGCTGTGGTTGGACTGTTCACCTTTGGCACTAATGTGATTGTTGTGCAGTTTATAGCCTTATATAATTCTCCAGTGATAAAAAACTTTTGAACTGCCTGTACCATCTCCACCTTCAAAACTGGCCATGCTTTCCTGAAGAAACATGAATTGTAACCATCCACCCCTGGAGCTTTATCTTCTTGTATAGCACATAATCCTCTATATACCTCATCTTCTGTCACCTCAGCAACTAGACTCAATTGTTGCTCATGGTTGAGTATTGGTCCATTCCTCATCACTTCTTTATTGATTCCTGTTAAAAACTTGGCAGAAGTCCCCATCAAGCTTTTGTAGAATCTTATGAATTCCTCTTTAATTTCTACCTGGCTCTTGACTTTTCTACCATCTTCTGTACTTAATTCCAATATTTGTTTCCTGTTGCTCCTTTCTTTCACAATAGCAGAAAAATATTTGTTGTTGTTGTCTCCCAATTTGATCCATTTCACCGTTGATTTTTGTTGTAGGATGCTCTCTTCTATGAGTGACCACTTCTCTAGCTGCTGTAGAGTTTGCTTCTCCTGCTCTAGAAGTCTATCACTCTATTGGTTCTGAATCTCCTCTTGAACCATGTTAAGGTTGTTTCTTGCCTCTTCAATTCTCCTCGTTATTCCCTTGTATTCATCTTCATTAAGCTTTTTGAATAAAGACTTCATAGCTTTCAGTTTTTTCCATATATTCTCCATGCCATCTTATGCCAATCTCCTGCTCCATATGGTCTTTACAATGCTTCCAAAATCCTTGTGATCTGCCCATACATTATAAAATCTGAATGGTGATTTTATATTTGATCTACCAGCCTTGATGTTTAGAAGCATAGGTGAATGATCTGATATCATAGGAATATCATATTCAGCGCAAACATGCCCCCAATTTGTCATCCACATGTCATTCCCAAATACTCTATCAATTCTACTTAGTATTCTGTCATCTCCCTGCTGTTTGTTAGACCAAGTGTAATACTCACCCTTTCATGCTAACTCATTTAAGAATAGATTCTGAATGCAGTCTGAGAAGTCCACCATTTCATTCATAGCCACTGGATTACCATACTTTCTGTCATGGACATGCAGCATAGCATTGAAATCCCCACCAATTAACCATGGTTTAGTCATTTGCTGAGCTATGTCTTCCAGATTACTCCATATAGTTTTCCTCTTCTCAATTGTATTAAACCCATACACCAGTGTTAAGCAAGCTTCAAAGCCATCTACTCTTCCTCTGACTATGCCATGAATCAACTGAGCATCTATCATTTTAATATCAACACAGTATATTTTAGGATTCCATGTCAACCAAATTCTCCCATTCACTGCACATTGATAGTTGTTCTGCATTTCCCAGCCTGATACAATGTTGTTGACTACTCTGTTAGCCCTGCTCTCTTTCACTCTAGTCTCCACAAACCCTGCTAGTTTTATTTGCTTATTCTTTATGTAGATCTTTATTTCTTTTTGTTTATATTGCTTATTTATTCCCCTCATATTCCATATCATCCAAGTCATTGTGCTATTATAAGTGGCCCCTTAACAGCTGTGGGCAAGCTTTTTTGAGTCCCCTTTCCACTTGTATTCTCCCCCATTCTATTCCCTTTCACCACACTGGCAGCCAGTGTTGGAAATTCTCTAGTGCAGCTCAATTCTGGACTTCTCTGTAACATCTGAATTTCCCTTCCTGGAGTTTGTGTTTCCTGTGGTTGAATAGCAGTTTGCTTATCATTTGCTCTTCTTTCTGAATGCTCTTCTTTCTGTATTTATGTATTATCTTCTGCCTCCTTTACCATAACCTGCATCTCCTTCTCTTCATTTATCCTTTTAGGTCTACACTCTTGTATTACTTTTTCCTTATGTTGAACAGCAATTTGTTGAGTATCTGTTTTCCTTCTCCTCCTTTGTTGATCAAATTGATTCTGTTCTTGCTGGAATATCCTTACACAAGTGTCCTATCTTCAAGCATTTTTCACAGAATTTAGGCTTCCAGTCATAGGCAATTTCCTGTTCAAACTGTCTTCCATCCGGCTACCATACTGTGATACTAATAGGCAAAGCTCTGGTGACATTAACCTCAATCAACATCCTAGCATAAGAGATTCTCTTTTGCTTTGATGTACATTCATCTGCATACAATGGCTTGCCAATTGCACTAGCAATTCTGCTTAGTGACTGTACTCCCCAGCAACTCATAGGCAGGTTAGGAAGAATCACCCATAAAGGTATTTCAGCCAGAAATTCCTTATTGAAATCAAAGCTAACAGTCCAAGGTTTCAAAATCAGTGGTTTATTATTCATTGTATATGGCCCAGAGTATATAATATATCATTCATATTGTTAAATCTAACCACATAGTATCCTTCTTGGTTCCAATTTTGTTTCACATATCTATGCATGTAATTGTAATCTGGAGTTTCCCCAATTACATACACAATTAGAGCACATTTCCACTTCATTACTTCATTTTCTACATCCTCTTTTTCTAGTTGTACTACTGTTTTCCCATCAACAATTGTAGGTGGCACATAATTCAATTTCAATCCATTCTCCGAGCTCCTATTACCTGCGAACAGAGAGGTCCATTGAGTTTTCTCACCTTTTTCCTCCATTACTGATGTTAGATCCTGTGTAGCTTTGCTTGAACTTGCCAGACCTGAACTCTTCTCACTCACTTGTTCAATTTGACTCATATTCTCACTCAATCCCTTTCCCTTAGCTTTACTTTGTGTCAAATCCTCCGTTGCATGTTGATTCAGTTGGTTGCCATCCAATGGAACAATAGATTCTGTTACTGGGTCTTTCTCTATCTGCTTATCGCCTTCAGCTGAATTTCCTCCTCCAGCTAAAGGTTGTAGCCTTAGTCTCCCTCGAGGTCTTCCTCTTCCCCTAGCCATTTCCACGGTGGTCGCCTATTAGACTAACGTGCGCCGGTGAGCTCGTGGTTAGAGAGAGAAACTAGAGAGAAGTCATATTTCAGTTCAGGTTAAAGGGGTATGCTTTAAGTTGTTACATATGTTACTGAATATGTACGTTTTATTTTTCAACAAATATGCATATGTATATGTATAGCCTAGTTATCTCCTTTGACGAGAAACAAAAAGAACAAAATTTTAAAATTATTTATTCAAGAAAATATAACACATGAAACTAATAAAACAAAAATTAATTTTATTTAAAGATTGAATTTTTTTTTGACAATTCACTCGTCGTATAAGCAAATGACTAGTACTACAAATACTCATTGCAGAGATAAAATTTTTCTAATAAATAAGGAAAAGCGACAAATTTAATTAGAAGACAACAAAACTTACCAACATGTGATAATTTGGAGTAGGGGTGGGCATTCGGTACTTCGGTTCGATATTTAAAAATTTCGGTATTCGGTTTCTCTATTGTGTATACCAAATACCGTACCTAAATATTTCGGTACGGTTCGGTACGATTTCGGTACGGTATCGGTTTAATGTTCGGTGGTGATAAGAACAACGAACTACAAAAGTAAAAAAACATGCTCGTTGTATTGACAACTTCAATGCTGCTCACTGAAAAAACATGCTCGTTGTATTGGCTGCTGTATTCACTGGACTGGAGTTATTAGTCACTAAGTTTTTCCATGTTGTCAATACAATCTTTTAACACATTAAAATATTATTCACAAGTACTACACACCACTCCGAGGGACTTAAAGCTCAGTTTTAGGAAGAAGTTTTGTTATCAAACAATATAATCAAGAAACCGTCATCCACTGTTTGTATGTTAACATGAACCTACAAAATGCAACAGAATACCAATTGTATTCCTCAGATATAACTCTGTACTCAAAACACAATATCAAGCTTCCTTACACTTACAGTATGCTCTTAGGAAGCTTAACAACAAAAATATTAGTATGCCAGCAAAAACACCAACTGTTTACCCGATTTACAAAATATAAAAAGAAATCTCAAACAATCACAAAATAAAGATCATAGAAAATTCATATGAACCTGGCCGGACCGTTGAGCTTCGAAATAATCCAATCCAATGATTGAGTGAGGAGTGAGGAGAGAGGAGTCGGAACTCGAAATCACCAACAACACAGCAACGCGAGAGTGACTGCCTGACACAGCGACGCCCAGATCGGAGACGGAAATGGTGACTCTATGAGACTATGTTTGTGACTGCCTGACTGAAGAATTGAAGATGAGAGAGTGAAAGTTTGGTGTTTGGCTGCGTGGGTGAAGACTGATTGAACTCAGGTCTCTGAAGAACTGAAGAAAGAGATAACTTAATTTGGCATTTGCTATTCTATTGCTAAAAACTAAGATGGACTAACGCTAAGACTAAGAGTACTATGGTCTGGGCTTGGCAGTTGGCCAGTTGGGCTTGGGGGCGTTGCTTGGGGTTGGGCCTGGGTGGGTAGATATAGGTAGGGTCCAAAAAAAAGTCCATAAAATTTTGGTATTTCGGTATACCGAAATTTTAAAATTATAATACCGAAAACCGAACCGAAATACCGAAAATGTAATACCGAATTAGACCGAAATACCGAAAAAAACCGAAACCAAAATACTGAATTAATTCGGTTCGGTTCGGTTCGGTTCGGAATTCGGTTTTCCGGATTTTATGCCCATCCTTAACTTGGAGTGTTTAGCTCTTTTTTTTTTGTAAAACTAATCTATTCAATTATAGTGTTCTTATTTATTACTTCATTCATTAATTTATTCTTCATTAGCTTCTAATCGTTGGAGTTAGGTCAAATTAATCCTAAGAGCATACAACTAATAGTCTAATACAGATTTTACTTGAGACAATCTTTTAGAGAGATATGATATGCTAATATTATTTTTTTTAACATATACTTTTTAAAATTTCTCAACAGTTGTGTCTTATGCCAAGTGAATAAAGTATACATATTTAGCAATATATGTAATAATTTGAAGCGTACCCCTAAGCAATTGAAATAGTCAAGATATATCCTTAAACAATTAAAAAGATCCAAATATACACTCACGTGACTTCCACAGTTAGTACGAGGAGCATATTTGGACCTTTTTAATTGTTCAGAGTTATATTTGAACTAGAAGATAATGGTGAGGGTATTTAGGGCTCAATAGGTGAATGGGGGGCATTTTTAGACCTTGTCCAATAGATCAGGGATAGTTTTGGCTCTTTTCCGTTATATTTATAATGTGCTTTTGATGTGTTGGAGACCTAGTACTTAGGTCCTACACTTCTTTGATTTGTGCTAGTTTTCTTAGACAGCCTTGTGTTGCAGATCTTGTTTCAAGTAATTTCTTTTGGTTTGCCTGTTCTCTTCTTTACCTTCCTTTTTGTTGACAGGGTGGGGAAGGGGGATTGTACTTTGAATTAATGTCGTTAACATATTTCTGCCCCTCCATAGTCTTCTATTTGGTTGCTCTTGTTACAAGTCAATTCATGCTCATCATCAGTGTCCAGAATTATATTTTATCCATTCAATATTCATTCAGCAGGTCAGCAACTAATGGCAAGGCAAAAACATCAACAAGCCGCGCCTGTTCCTAAAATTAAGAAAGGTAGTTCGGATACCTCACTGGTGGACCAGCTGAGTGTAGATAGTTGGATAATAGTCAAGAAGCAGAAAGTCACTATTTTTATCCCTCCCCTACCTGTACTTAAGCAGTCCGTGGTGCATAACGCTGGAGAAAGCCTGCTACATGTACCAACAATTAAACCTACTGATACACAACCACATCAAGCCGAGATGCATACTGAAGCACACGTAGTTTGTGAAACGAAGGAGCTAATGTCTTTGGCACCTGAACTTGCTATACCAACAGTTGCCAAAGTAGTTCCTCAATCAATTTCTCAGTTGCCAAGACCATCTAGGCTGATTGAAAGAGAGCGTGTACAAACTCTACCAATGCCTAGTTTCAGAACTAATAGAACTATTGGTGTTTGCTCCGCCTCAAAGATTACCAAGCGATCAATTATCACTGCTGATAGGAGTGCGATGATAAATAAAAGAATGAGAGCAATTAATCTTGAGCGCAACCTTCAAAGTGCTGGAGGCTTGAGAAGTTGGTTGGTTTCAAGGGGCCTTGATCATTTTGTGAACATCTTTAAGAGCAGGAGCATCAACAAGTATCAGTTGGCAAATCTGACCATGGAAAAGCTCAAGGAGATGGGTTCACATGCTGTTGGTCCTCGGAGAAAGCTGATACATGCTATTGACTGCCTTTGTCATCCATTCTGTTTTGGGCATCTGTGATTTCATGAGACGCGATGACCATTGTCAGTGAGATGCTACTACATGGATTGCTTCAACCCTAAAAGTTAGTTCCAAACTGATCAGGCATGTGTAACAGAAGTTGTCAATATTTTCTGTAAATTTTCAGAATCTTTTTTTTTTTGTTGTTGTTGTTGGTGCCACTTCCCTGTGGAAGTATAACAGAACAGAATGCTATTGAACTACTTAACAGAAAGATCAACCAAAAAAGAAAAAAGAATGTTGTTGAACCTTAGGCAAATGGATAAAATGAAGTACATTTGCAAGGACTCCATCTCAACGTCCATTCGCATTTGAGGGCTATTTTGGGGGAATTGATGAAATATTGGATAATGAAGTACTATTTAAAAGGACTTCATCTCAACATCGATTCGCATTTGATGACTATTTTACTCGAACATTTTCATGAACTCCTCTTGCATTTTGAGTTCTAAGTGTTGACCCTCAATCACAAGGACTATTATGAATGATAGGGAAATATTGTTCAGCCTTCTGAATGTTTCTAGAATTCATCAAATTGTGAGGCTGCTAAAGAACATGGAATACTGGTATTCAACAATTCATTATTCACTGTACACTCGAGTAACAGAAAAGTTGAACGTAATTGTGTCTTCTTCCATGTCTGTAAGATTTGGTGGTGATCTGAAGTTGGTTATGAAACTCAGGTGTACCACTAGAATGTTATTTTGTGCCATTATGCAACACCACTGATAATACCACATGAAGCATATGAGGTGTTTCAAGGTGAAACCCAATACTTTAATGCTGGGGCGGATTTATTTTTTAATTTATGGTGCATGTCAAACTTGGTTATTTTATGTACATATTTTCTGGAATTGATCTAATATTATCTATTGGCCTCTATGCTCTCACAATATTGAATAGTGTGATTGGTTGAAGGTTAAGTTATTAAACTAGACGAACATGGATCACTTCCTACTTTATACTTTCTTTCTTTGTCCTTTTTTAGTGGTGCATCATGTTTTAGAAATCCTAGGTCTGCCTCGTTCTTCAATGTAGGTGAGTTTAGGAACATTGCTGAAGCTAACTTTTGGTAAGAATAGAAGAAGGCAAGAAATCTTTTGCTTTCAAGTATTTCAAGAAAAGAATATATTAATCGTACCCCCAACCATTATAGTAAAATTTGGCCATGATTCTTTGAATAAGAATTTGCACATACTAAGAAGAATTATTTGTCATAGTGTTATTTTTCTTGAAATTCATAAACATCTGTGTGTTATCTGAAACTGAATTTCTAATTCAAGTTAATATTTCACCCCATATATTCCGTCAAAATTCGACATTAATGGCCAAAATGCTGTAATAGGAGCATTTTAATTAATAAAAATAAAACCAAAGATCCGCACTATTTTGAGCATCACCATGGTTATATAGGTAGAAATAAGTTATGAAGCTTAAAAGAGAAGTTTTCTATAAGTAATCTTCAATGTTCACATACAGGTTTAGTAATTAAGATCACTTCTCAATGTTATTCCCCTAATTTATTACTAGTATCAAAATAGTAGTAAAAGAAAAATTACCTCATATTCTTCACTAGCAACAAGCACCTTAGAAAACAAACTTATTTCAAGTTATTACTACTTAATTTCTTTTCTATATTTTATAAAATATTAGCAAATTTGGCAAAATATTATCTAGAATTTTCTAGAAACAGCTCGATAGCTAGAGTAGTAAAAAAAAGGAAAAATACCAGTTATGTCCATTTATAGATAGCTTATTATAAAAATTGGTCAATTCATAAAATATTACTAATATTAGCCAATTAGCTATTTGTAACAAAAATAAAAGTCAATTTTTTGCATTCTTTTGAATGAATGTTATTAGAATAGATTTGAGTACATCTTAAGTAGCTTGAATCTCAGTTTTGGGATGATTTGGTAGAGTTTTATGGTGGATTGAATTGAAAATTCAAAGTAGAAGATGAACATGACAAATAATATGTGTATCAAATATATATCATATTTGTATCAAATGTATATTACATGTATATTTATGCATACATGCGTGATACATGATATATACTTATCTAATGGGAGAGTATCATGAAAAATAAAGTAGATATTGCAGATGGGGCCTATGACTTAGAAATGTGAGACAGTGGAATAGCAGATATAGATTTTTAGGGAACTGATCATAAGATCTAAAAATTGGACCATTCTTGGAATATTTATATTCACCTATTGGCAATATACTTGAAGTCAATTATTATGGTATCATAAAACTATACGTACAATATTATTCCTGACTTTGCTTTCCAATTATATATGTAGTACCAGTTCAGAGGCGGAGTCAGAATTTGAAATTTATGGGTTTAACATTCTAAATTTTTTAAGTTATTGGATTTTAAATTAATAATTTATACATATTTAATGAATTTCTTAAGACAAATACATATGATTTGAACGAAAACTACTGGGTCCGGCCGAACCCGTAAGTTATACTCTACCTCCGCCCGTGAGTACCACTTGAGGCACTTGCTTTATTGCATTAGCCACCTGCTGGCCAGGGGTATGCTAAGGACCACAAGAATAAAGTGACAATAATTTCGTAATCAAATCTCCCTTTCCTTTTTTTCAAATATATGATTTTCCCTCTACTGTTATTTAATTGAAGCCACTAAGCTACTCTTTTGCGATTTAGCATGTTCAATCAACTTTAAAGGAAATTATCAGTAAAAATTATGCGGGACATCCTATTTGGTCGCCCCCATTTAACTTATACTCGTTTTTTTAAAAACTTTTAATTGTACTCACT
This sequence comes from Nicotiana paniculata, assembly GCA_005239505.1. Lineage (NCBI taxonomy): Eukaryota > Viridiplantae > Streptophyta > Magnoliopsida > Solanales > Solanaceae > Nicotiana > Nicotiana paniculata. Next base: position 33,323 of record ML303329.1, on the reverse strand, counting down.
TTTTAAATAACTTCAGCTCTCCTTTCCCTCGCTGAGCTGAAATTCACCAGTTAAGCTGAAGTTCACCTGTTGTAAAGACAAAATTTCAACATACAGGGATGAAGTTCCCCAATTACAAAGACAAAACTTCAGCTCTCCCAGTTACAAACTTCAGCTCTAATTCCCAAGTTATAAAGACACCAACTTTAGTATACGGGGTTGAAGTTCCCCAGTTACAAAGACAAAACTTCAGCTCTAGAGAACTTCAGCTCTAGAGCTGAAGTTTTGTCTTTGTAAACTGGGGAACTTCAGCCCCTTATGCTGAAGTTGTTGTCTTTATAACTTGGGAACCAATTTACAAAAGACAAAACTTCAGCTCTATAGCTGAAGTTCCCTAGTGTAACTTGGAGAACTTCAGCATCGTATGCTAAGTTGTTGTCTTTATAACTTGGGAACTTCAGCCCCGTATGCTGAAGTTCCCCATTTACAAAAGACAAAATTTCAGCTCTAGAGCTGAAGTCCCCGTATGCTGAAGTTTTTGTCTGTATAACTAGGGAACTTCATACTTCAGCATGAAGCTCCCCATTTACAAAGACAAAAACTTCAGCTCTAGAGCTGAAATTCCCCATTTACTAGAGCTGAAGTTCGCAAGCTACTTCAGGCCCGTCTACTAGAATGCTGAAGTTTTGCGTGATTGCCTTTGCTACTTCAGCCCCGCATGCTGAAGTTATGCGCAAAAGCGGGTACGGATGTAATTTTTTTTACAAAGCGCGTATAAGTTAAAACGTGGCACAAAAAGTGGGTACGGATGCAAAAGCCCCAAATTATCATAAGAAAGTTGTTTAATTACTCTTATAGCCTGTTTTAAAATCAGCTTATTTTGAAAATTATTTTTTTATAGTATTTTTGCTGAAAAACAATTTATGTTTGGTCAATTAATTTGAAAAATATTTTTGAGCAATAATTAATATTTGACCAAGCTTTTAAAAAGTATTTCTAAGTGTATTATGTCAAATTTATTTATTTTTAAATTACTTTTCGAAAGAAACTATTTCTTTCAGCCGCTCAAAAACAACTTGTGCTTCTACTCGAAAAGGCAAAGAAATTGGCTAAAGAGGCTATTAGCTAACAATTCCTTTTTGATCATTCTAAAGTATTTCTGCTGATCTTGACCATTCAACCAATGCCTTCTAATGAATGTTAGGGGTCACTTATACGGTGTTTAATTAGTGCATATCAACTTTTGTATATTTCTTTTTATAGTTAAGAATTTAATTAGGAAGCAGACGAGTGTACTACCCTTATTTTTATTGGATATTTGGTAGCATAAGCCAAGTGTACAATGACGTGTTATATTCCCTTATAACTACCAATTGGACTGAGTAATTTTTGGTTACATCATTGTCTTTCCAAGATTTTCCTTTGCAACAAAATCTTTGATAATTGTTATTTGGAGATTTATCATATTTGTGTGAGAGACGGCGAGATGCCTTTTGTCTTTTGGGTGCATATGAGAGAGAGAAACTGATGCCTTTCCCACTCATCTTTGCATCAAAATCTATTCCATCAAAAGTTTGGATACTTTTGGCATAAAATGCCAAAGTGCTAGAAAAAGACATTGATTCTAATGCATATTAAGAATATCTTAGAGCTGGCATTCCATATCAAAGATGAATAAAATATTAAAATTATTTATGAAGGATTGAAATACCCCAAGAATAATTTAGGCACAAGTAAAACTTCAACAAAGATTATATAGAAGAAATTTATTAAACTAGGGAGAGAACGTGGTAGTAGACTTTTTCACAAATCATAAACTCTTGAATCTCTCTACATCATCACTACCTCTTCACCATAGAAAATATATAGTAGCACCCCTATTTATAATACAACAAAACCAAAATTGACTACAATCTAGAAAATATATCCCTACATGATTTTGGTAGTGAATCCTAATTAGACATAAATTAAATAAACTAGTAAATATCAAATCCTAGACGACATGAGAATACTAATTAATCTTGGTTTAATTTCCAACAGCCTCTCTTAAACCAAGATATTCAATCTTGAGCATGTCATGAGTAACATCAAGCCTTATAGAAGTCAAGTATCTTAGACTTTCCGCCAATTCCCTGAAATATGTTGCATCAACAAAATCGCGAGTATCAACTTCAGTTAACATCAATTTCCCTTCAATATTGGTCATATATGAATTGTCTTTAACCATGGTAAATTCATTCGAAATATCATCAACATATTTTTCCTTTACTTTGAAATCATCTACTTCTCTGGCTGCCTTGTAGTTGGACTTGTTCAACCATTCAACTCCAATTTGTCATTCTATTGGATGTAGAGTAATGCCACCAATAAAAATTTCCTCTTACTTGAAACATGCAATCTCGAACAATGGCACAAAATTGATTGCATCTTCAATATCTACAATCACATGTTGTTGTGATTCTGGATCCCAAATTATTTCTGCCTCAATCTTGGGTAGAAATTATCATAAACTTTCTTTTGATGAACCATCTTGCTTCTTTCATTACTCGGTTCATTTTCAATACCATCTAATAATTTTTCTGGTGAAATACCATCCTCTTTTGGATGGACATCCCTTGCAATCAAATCGTCCTTTTTAACAATTGTAGAAATTTTTGGTAGATCAATTTGAACATTATTTGACTTCTCTTCAATTTCAATGGAATCTATATCACCAAAAAAGTTATATGCACCTTCTCTTCTTTTCTCCTCTATTTTTGAATTTTGGTCGTCTTGATTTATTTTCGCCATTATTGGTGTGCCTTCTTTTCTTTTTGGTTGATCGCCCTTCTCTTGCGATGCCTCCTCCAATGTCTCTTCTTTTTGTTGATTCAATGATCTCTCATATGTCACCAATTCTCCTTCTAAATCATCAAGTCCGAGAGTGCTAAGATCTTTGGTAGTCTCAAGAATAACTTTCTCGTTGTTAAACTTTAAACTGAGAGACTGCAATATTTTAACAGAGAAGAGGGGAGGAGCGCATATTTCTTTTATATTAAAATAAAGAAAGCTTTTTTAGTTTCCTTGCAGCCAGTTACAGGCGAGTCAGAAGCCCTTATAGCAAGTGCTAGCTCTATTTATCCTATTGGGATTGGAGCAAGAGTGGAATGGAAGAAAGAAAGCTGTCCTTATCTTCTCCTCCAACCGCTACCTCCTCCCGACATGAAGGAATGCCCAATAATCCTTCGGGGGCTGGTATGTCCTTTCAGTTCTGGTCTGGGGAAGGCCGATAACAATTTTAACATCTTCCAATACTTCTCCATTGTTCCTTAGACCGTTGACTATTTCTGTAATTCTTGCAATGAATTCTTTGACGGACTTTGTTGGTTCCACACGAGCCAACTCAAATTGACTCCTAAATTCTTGCAGTTTCTCCTTCTTTATGTCAGCAACTCTTCGATATGACTTCACCAAGATTGTCCAAGCCTCCTTTGATGACTTTGCATGCAAATATTTTTTAGATACATATAATTCAACCTTGATGGCGAGATATTAGCGCCTTACAATCTAAATGTCTCTTCTTCTCCAATTGCATAACTGTATCACCCGTCAATGTTGTGCCTTCTGGAGGTTCCTTAAATCCTTCATCAATGGTGGACCATAATCCTATAGCCTTAAAAAAATTCTTCATCTGTTGATACCAAATTTCAAAATTACTTTTCCCTTCAAACACAAAAACGGGACAGTTAGGTAATAGAGTATCCATATTTTTCTTGGATCTCCTACCGGCTCTGACAGAATCTCACACAGGCTCTGATACCAATTTGAAGGATTGAAATATCCCAAGAATAATTTAGGCACAAGCAAAACTTCAACAAAGACTATATAGAAGAAATTTATTAAACTAGAGAGAGAACGTGGTAGAAGGCTTTTTCACAACTCACAAACTCTTGAATCTCTCTACATCATAGCTACCTCTCCACAATAGAAAATATGCAGTAACACCTCTATTTATAATACTACAAAATCAAAATTGACTAGAATCTAGAAAACATATTCCTAGATGATTTTGGTTGTGAATCCTAATTAGACATAAATTAAATAAATTAGTAAATACCAAATCCTAGACGACGTAGGAATACTAATTAATCTTGGTTTAATTTTCAATAACTTATTTTGTCCCTATATTATTTAATTGTCACAAATATTTATAAATTTAGCATAATTCTTAACAGGATTATGTCAAAAGTTCAAACAAAATTGACAAAATTAAAATTATCTAGCATAAAAGCAGTCCCCACAAAATTTCTCTCGAACAAAGGTAAATATAATTTCTTTAACTAACAACTATGTCTAGATCGATTTACATACATTGACTATTCACCAGGTACTTGCTGCCTCAACCAGTATTAATATTTGATGAAATATTTTTACCAAAATTTAAATAAATGAAAAATCTAACCTAACATGTTTTGCTTGTACTAAAATTTGAACCTAGATAAAATCTCCTATGATCTCATCCAACTTGAGTGACCACCACACTCTTTGAATAAACAAAGAGTAAAAATAATTTATGATCGCTGAACAAGTGACACAATTAATTTCTATATGGAAGAATAAAAAGAAAAAAGGAAAAAGAAAAGTCCAATGTCTCTTTCCTAGACAAAGGCATGACATATCTCCTATTTTGTGCAAATTTTATCCACAAATTGGCTATTCTTGGTATCTATTTGTGACTGAAACAGACAACAAATGTACAAATTATAGACCAAGTGAATATATGTTTTGGATTTGCTATGTCTTCCAAATGATGTCATATGGCTTTTATAAATCTAAAGGTGCTTTCCTCATGCCATGTGTTCCTTCCTGCCTTAACTTTTATTTTTCTGCAAATAATATTGCCAAAAGGAAACCCCACAATTTGCTGTCCACTAAGGTCATGTATTTGGAAATATATAATTCTCCACCAATATTTTTTAATTGAATTCAATTATTTTCTTTTTTAATAGATTTTTGAATACTCGTATTATGAGTGATAAAATAAAGAAACAATTAGTGACAAACTTATGCATAGATTTTCTTGTTGGAAAATTGGAGGAGCTGCGTACCATGCTAAGAATGGTACCTTGTTGTATTGACTCTTAATTACTTTTCATAAAAGAAAAAGGGCCAAAATAGTCCTCTACTATATGGTATGCGATACTTTTGCCCAGGGGTGTTCAAAAAATCAAACCAAACCGATTAAAAAACCCAATTAGGTTTGGTTTGATATTGAGTAAAAAGACCCGAATCAAACCGATATATAAATATATAATTTTTAAAATATATTTTTAAGACTTTATATTGAATTTTCTTTAAAAAATGTAGAAATATTTGGTATCCTCTCATGTGTTAACCTTGAAATCGTACATTGGCGAAAAGTTATTGATAGACGACTAAGATAATAACTATCATGTGTTACTAACAAAATTCTCCCATTAGAATATTTTAATAGATCATATGTTTGCCAATTTTGTCAATATTTACTAAACATATAATCACTTATCAAAATTTTATCTATAACTTTATCAAAGTAAGATTAGAATAATATTCATGAAATAAAAAAATCCGAAAACCCGAAAAATTCGATAAAACCAAATCAATCCAAATCGATATAGTTGGTTTGGTTTGATTTTGATAAAAACTTAACCAACCCGATCTATGTACATCCCTAATTTTGCCATCCATTTGTAGTCAGGGTCATCCATGTCTTTATCGTTACAAAGTGACACATATTTACCCTTATTTTCAAATCCTAACAAACAAAATCTTTACAAAAAAATAAAATACGAAAAGTATCAAAATTACCCCTATATTATGCGGAAAAAATATATATACCACCCATTTTATACAATTCGTCCAAAACAGCCCCGATATTATAAAATTGGTGAAATTTATTTTTTCTCCATTAGAGCCTCTACCATATCCAACTCTATTCCTCATGGCCTGACTTTTTGTTGAGGTAGATGCTATGCGGTAATTTCACTTCTTCCTCCGCCACCACCTTCCTCTTTACCCAACTACTATTGCCAATACCAAAACCACCACAATATTATCACCGCTTTTAAATCAACATCACAACCTTCCATTAGTAGCCTTTCCTCTTTTAATTGCACAAACCCCTAAAGATGAACAACAAAAAATCAAAAATTAAATTATCTAAATATGAATTCTATTTTTTTTAGTTATCTAAGTTTTCTTTAAAGATCTATTTTTATTTTTAAAATATATAAAGATGCAATCTTTGAATCTTATTAGCAACAACTGAAGCTCCAACTAAGTGGGGTATTCGACGATCAACGAGTCCTTGAAATTATGTTATATTTTGGACTTTCATTAAGTCCCAAATTCCTTTTTGGATCATGCATTTTGAAGCTTTTATGTACACTTGATTTTGGGTCCTTGAATTTAGGCTATATTTTTCTCTCTCTCTCTCGAGAATTTCCTCAACATCTGTTAGGATTTTTGGAATTATTTTTCTTTCATGGGTTTGTGAAATTACAGACATGAGGGGCTGCTACGACGGATTATGGTGGTGAGATGAAAGTGGTGGTAGTAATATGGTGGTAGGGTGATGTTGGCGATGGAGGTTGGGTGAAGAAGAAGGTGGTGGAGGAGGAAAAAGTGGGGGATGGGATAAAATTGGGTTGGAGTAGTGAGTGGTATTGCCACGTGGCATCTACTTCAATAAAATATCAAGTCACGTAGGATGGGATTGGACATAGTGGAGGCTTTAACGGAAAAAAAGTATTTTTGCATCAATTTTATAACATTGAAGGCTACAGGCGAATAGTATAATTAAGGACATATTTTGACCGTTTTTTGAATAAAAATACTAAAAATTATTACAAAAGGGCAAACATGTTATATTTTGTATAGTTAAGGGGCATTTTGACCCTTCCCAATTTTCTTATCCTATTTTTTTAGGGAGAAGGTCCTGAATTCTCACTTTACTAATGCTTATTATGTATATTTGACCTTCGTTATATTTTTCGTCCATTACAGTGCCTACCGTTAACAATCCTTGTTGAACTACACATATCCCTAACGACCATCTACTGTGGTAGATGACCTCTCCAACTTTTTGTCGTTGTCAGCTGCCACATCTGATGATCCCACCCTAGTAATACCAATCCGATTCTACCCGTAATTTCCTACGTTTATTTAGCCTCAATTGTTGAAAAGTTAGGGCTCATATCTTTCACAAATTTCTCTCTCCCATCAATGTCGCAAGGTAGTTGTTCATCCCAGATCAGGTTTTATGTGGCATTATTGCTAACCACTTGACTTCAACGACTGCATTTAACACCGGAAGGAGATTCTATAAATTTCTTAAGCCTAAGGTAAGTGTAATTCTAATTCTGTCAAGTTAGTTTTTTCTCAGTTTGTTTTGATTTTTGGTCTACTGTTAAAGTTTTTATGTTCTTCTTTGCTTTGTCTTCTACAACTTAGTTCTTGTGGTTAATTTTAACAGAAAAGTGAAATGTTCCATAATAGTGATTTGGTTACAACCACAAATTTAATGTCGCCTTTGGAAGCGGTTAAAATTGAAAGGAACAAATTAAAAGAAGAATTAATTACCATGTAGGCTCTACACCAAGCAAAAGCTTCCAAGGTCAAAAAATTGGAGGTGAAAGTTTTAAACATGAAGATGCTGCTTATGTTTTCATGCGCATTTTTTGTAGGATTTGTTGCAGCGTCGATGTTAAAGTGACCTTCTGTAGAATCATATTTGATGTGTATTGTTATGATGTTTTTCAATGATTATGTATGTGTAATATTTTTAGTGAATTATGGTTTGATTATTTAGGTTAATCCTAGGTTTAGATTCTGCATATGTAATATTCAAGGTATCTTTATCAGATTTTTGGTTCTGAGTGTAGCTAGATGTTAATGAAAAATCTATCCATATATGTTAAATTAGAAAACTGGACAAAGAATGAAAATGACTGTTAGCTACATCTTAAACTGAACCAAAAATGATAAATCAGAAAATTTGGATATCATATAACACTCCTGTAGAATTCAAAAAAGTAAATGGACAGTACATGAATTGAAAGTTTCATAACTCACAAACATTCACCAACAGTCATAATGTACCAACTGCCAAAGTAGATTAATAAAGACGGGGATGTCATATTATCTCCCCAAAAATTTATCACCACCAAGTGATAATATGACATCCAAGTTTACTGTCATAGCAGTAATTACATCACTTGTTCAAACACCAAAAACATACATCCTAAATAAAGTCCACTAACTGTCCATGCTATCATTCAAATCCCATCAGTGCAGCTCCTTGCTATTATCCTTCTTGCTTGCAACTTGGCTAGTCTTTGTTTATTAAGATGATTACCAGTTATAGCAGATTTACCTTGCCAAGTCCGTTTTCAGCTGAGTATGAAAGCTTTTGGTTTACTCACACCACTAGCATCATCAACAAACCTCAATTTCCCTTGTTCTAATTGTTGTACTTTGTTGTTGCCTTATTTGGAGTCTAGTCTTGCTTCTGAGATACTCCTTGGCCTTATAGTTATATCAGGTTCATCATCAAAGTCAAGGTAGTCAAGATATAGAAAAGCACAGCTACTTGGTTCATGCCTTGGCACTGAAGGGGTTGGCATAAACTTGAAGTCGTTGGATTGGCTTGTCTGGGGTGCTGATAATTGTATTTCATCTTCATTTGGGATATTTTCAAGCAGTTGAGGATCTGGGTTGATCATCATCAGTGATTTCATCAAATAATGTTCTTTACCTTTTTTCCTGTTTTCCTTTTGATCTTCCACTAATGGACTGCTTTTCTTAGATTGTTATTAGTAAGAAAAAAATTTATTGTTAGATGATGAAAACAATAATATTTGATTACCTTGGCACATCCTCTTGCATTGTGTGCAGGTTCATGGTAGGTGCTACAAGTCATTACCCTGCCTTTTCTTGATTGAGACCACTCCCCATGCCAATTTATTGCCTCATTTGTTTCTCTTGTTCTCTTAACCTTTAGCCTCCCAATCATCTTTACAAAAGGAAGTAGATCCATGTATTGTGAGGGGTCTATTTTCAAGAATTTTTCTCCTCTCACTGGTTGTAACTTATGTGAATAAGTTAGGAGATAAGCCTCTTTGCTAAGGTACCAATTAATATGACTTAGAGGGTCAAGTTTCTTGTACATTAAAGCACATATTCCATGAGGACATGGGATGCCACAAAGATCCCATGACCTGCAAGTGCATTTCTTTGAAACCAGATTCACAATGTGTCTGTCATTGCTTTCAGTCACCTCATAACCATGGTCAATGCTGCCATTAACATGACATTTCAATGCAATCCTCATGAATTGGTTATACAACTCCATGGTTTTGGGACTGTATTCATTTGCTCATGTCCTCACCTCATTTTCATGTTCATTAAGCATGCTCATGACCTTGATTCTGATATCTTCAAGCATCTTGGTAGTTGGCTTGTGTCTGACTTCCAAGATCCATGAATTGAATGACCTAGTCAGGTTGTTATCAACTAACTAGTTCTTAGAAACAGTATCAAGAAATCCTTACTCCAACATTTGGGTGGATTTTGTAGAAAATCCTCAACAAGTTGCTTACCATCATCATCAACATGCACCATATTCTTTATCTGATCTTGGAAGTCCTCCTCATATGTACTCCATACAGCCCACAAAAGAAATTTCTTATACTCGCCAGAACCCCGTCTCATGTACCAATTTGCCTCTATATGTCTTACACATAACCTAAAGTGTTCCTCGAGAAGAACAATTTGGATTGAACTAATCAACCCCTATAGAAAGATAACATTAGTAACTACATATTTAAAGTATTAATTGACAGCAAAATAAGCTAGTAAATTGTTCATACCTTCTGCATATCTGATATAAAAATGATGCCATCACCCATCTTGAGGTCCAGTGACTTCTGTAGATGACTTAGAAATCAGTTTCAAGTCAATTTTGTTTCTTTATCAACAATAGTCCAAGCCAATAGATAAAAATGATTTGTAGAGTCTTGAGCAGCAGCCACCAAGAGCTGACTTTTAGCTTTCCCTCTTAAAAATGTTCTATCCAGCCCAATAAAAGGTCTCAATCCACTCTTAAATCCAGACTTCGTTACTTGAAAACATATACATCCTAAAAAACGTTCGTTTCCCATTAGTAAGAGCATCCTTTGATAAGTTAATTAGCACATCACTACCAGGATTACTATAATTTAGTTCATTAGCATAATCCACATACTTATTATATTCATCTGAAAAACTACCTTCAAGTTTTTCCAAGATCATTCTTTTTGATCTCTTACACTTAGATTCACTAACACTGACATTGAAAGCAACTTTCAAGCTTGCCCTCATCTCTTTAACCTTAAATTTTGAATCATCTTGCAACCCTTTTTTGAAGTATGAAACTATTGTATTTACATCAACTCTACTATTCTCAAATACAAGTTCACATTTGGCTCTGATTTAAGCTTGTCCTCATCTCTTTAACCTTAACTTTTGGATCATCTTGCAACCCTCTTTTGAAGTATGCAACTATTGTATTTGCATCAACTCTACTATTCTCAAATACAATTTCACATTTGTGCTATGATTCTAAGGTATTGAACTTAAACCCACCTCCTGCATAATCATTAGAAATATGACAAACAAAGGGACAACCAGTATCTTCACAGATGTACTGAGCCTTGATGGGTCACTTTTAAGTTGTTGTTACCAATATCCATTTGCTAGACAGTACATGTTGATTACTTTTCTAGCTTCAGGTGTATCTTTGAATGTCATTGACTTATCTAACTCCTTATATTCAGCCAACTTATCATTGATTCACCTCTTCATTTGTGTTTGAAGTTGCTTCAGTCCATCAGAATCATATTCTAAAAAACATGGAGTCGGAGTCATTTTCTTCACTTTCAATACCAATGCAGATAGTGGCAACTTCAAGTTCTGATGTATATGACTTAGTGTAGTTAACTATGTTAGGTACATCAATTGTAAGTTCACAATCTTCTACAACAAAGAGGTTAATAACAGTAAACTGGTCACTAACAAAATCCAACAAAGTCCTAATCCTAGCATCCCCTTCTATGTCATAGTATCTACCAGAGGGACCCATAACTATTAGTTTTTGCACCTCTATATACCCCAACTTGAAATTATATTCATCCACTAAGTCATCAAAAGAAAGTATGTTGGTGTCATCACCTCTCTTAGTGTGCACATCCTTACTTGAATACACCAATTGTGTCTTTCAAATTCAGTCTCTACCAAGATGAAAGATTAAATTAACTAATATCATTGATAATAGGCTGCATAATAATAATAAAACAAGTAATTAGTTAAATACAAGAAGACAACATATATGCATATAAAATAGAAAACAGAAGAAGTGCAACACAAAAAAATACTTCAAAATCAGAAAACCTAAATAAACAAAAGGAAAGGCACATATTAAATAGATAAGGTACAAATATAAATGAATAAAAAAACAACTTTAATGAGGTACTATAATAAAGAAAGGGACACATGCATTATTTGGGGGGGGNTTTTTGGGGGGGGGGGGGGAGGCATAAAATAAAGTAACAAATTAAGAGTCTCACCTCAATAAACAAAGCAAGGAACACAATACTATGAGACCTACATAACCATCATTTTCAAAGCTAATGTATGTCAAACGGGAGACCCAACATTTGGCAGCAACCAATGAATCCAAACAAGCCAAAAGAAACGCATAAAGTTGAAACTATATTCTTTAGTTAGCTACCAAAAACATACACTTGTGAAATAAAATGAGTTGGAACCATTAACCCTAATACCATAAATCAGAAGAATTTTTAAAACCAAATACCAACAATTTCACCTCGAAACCCTAACCGACCAACAGAAATTCATAAAAATTAGGGTATGAAGAATAAAGACACATGCAAGCATAAATAACAACAAAGACACAGACAACGTAAAAGCACTAAACGATCTAGGGACAAGCCGGAAAAATATATGTGAAAACCCTAAATAACAGTATAAACACGAAACACTAAGAGTGAAATTCTTCATTTAGATACAAGAAACTAAGGAAAATAATAAAAATTAATTGATTTATATGATAAAAGATACCTTTGATGGCATTAAGCACTGAACACAAATGTTTTTGAATTTCTCTATTGCTTAATTTGGTAAGAACGACTGGCCTAATGACCCTCTTTCTTAATAGAGATGGATTTTGTCTATATATTTAGTGGGCAATCAGGTAGGGAATTACGAGTAGAATCGAGTTGGTATTATTAAAGTCAAGTTTGTGGATAGGGAATTTAATTTGGTGGGGTCATCTGATGTGGCAGCTGACATGGACAAAAAGTTGGAAGGGTCAGATGCCACAGTTGAGGGTCATTAGGGATAGGGGAAATTTAAAAAGAATTGTTAGCGGTAAGGATTGGAATGGACGAAAAGTATAGTGGGGGTCAAATGTACAAAATAAGAAGTAGTAGAGGGAGAATTCTGGAACTTCTCCCTTTTTTAATTCTGGAATTAAAAGAAATAAATATATACAAAATTTTCCCTAAACTATACGAAATAGAGCACATTTTCCCTCTTTCATAAGAATTTTTTTAAAAAGATTCTGTTTGATAGATTGAAAATAAGGGTAAATGTGTATTACTTTTGTAACGACGAGGACACAAATGACACCAACTATTAACAGATGAAAAATTTCCTCATAACGTATAGTACAGGAAATATTTTTATCTTTTTCATTTAATAAATATCCTTACCACAAAAAAATCATAACTAAGCATACTAGTTTCAAATTTTTCATATTGTCAACCCCAAGTATGTTTAGAATGAATATATCAAGTAAAAGAATCTTTTTTGAATGTTTAAGTAGTAGTCTAATTTGACACTCTTTATGTGTATTATTATAAAATCACAAAAACTAAAACGGTAATTATTGAATAACTAAAATTTCCTCAAAACAAAAATCCACTTTTATACCTTTCAAAAGATAAAATATTGTTCAAAGAAATGACTTCATATATGGTAAAGTTGTCATGTTGACTTCGCGTAATACTAAGATTTTGAATTAATTAAGATATTTCAGGCAATGAGTCATATTGGCACCAAGGTCCATGTAACGACCCGACCGGTCGTTTTGAGAGATGTAATCCCATTTCCCCAGTTACTGCTTATTTTATGCTTAATAGTTGTTATGTGGCTTTCTGGTGTAGTTGGTTCTGGTCCGGAGAGGTTTCGAAATAAATTGAGACACTTAGTCTCAAGGTTGGAAGCTTATGTTGAAAATGTTGACCAAATGTTGACTTGTGTACAAATTGCTCTGAAATGGAGTTTTGATGGTTACGTTAGCTCCGTTGGGTGATTTTGGACTTAGGAGCGTGTTTGGATAGTGATTTGGAGGTTCGTAATTGCATTATGCTTGAAATAGCGAAAGTTGAAAATTTAGAAGTTTGACTAAGAGTTGACCTTGTGGTTACAAGGCTTGGATTGGGGTTCTGGGAGTTGGAGAAGGCCCGTAGTGTAATTTTTGACTTGTGTGCAAAATTTAAGGTCAATCGGACGTGAGTTGATACGTTTCGGCATCGAATGTAGAAGTTAGAAGTTCAAAAGTTCATTAGGCTTGAATCGATGTGCGATTCGTGGTTTTAGCGTCTTTTGATGTTATTTGAAGGCTCAACTAAGTTCATATCGTGTTTTAGGACATTTTGGTATGTTTGTTTGAGGTTCCGGGTCCTCGGATGGTTAGCATATCAAAAATTGTCTTAAGTGTTATGCTGGTACTTCAGCTCTGGTGTCATCGCACCTGCAGTGGGTTTGGCCGCAGAAGCGGAGGCGAAGAAGAAGCTAAGCTTGCACAACTGCGAAGAGGATGAAAGTCTCGGGGGGACGCATGCGTGGAAGAGGTTTCGCATATGCGGATGCGCATCTGCGCGAGGTCGACCGCAGAAGCGGATTTGGATAGGCAGTAGGGGCGTCGCAAAAGCAAAGGAAGGTTCGCAGATGCGATCCCGTAGGTGCGAGTCTAGGACTTCAGGTGTGAGAGGTCATTAGTTAAGTGGGTTTTGCAGAAGCGTGGAATTCTCCTCAAAAGCGGATGCGCAGGTGCGAACCTCAGGCTCAGCAGGTGCGGAAATGCCTGAGCAGTGTTTAAATTCGAGGATTTCCGAGATTCTATCATTTTTTCACTTTGCAAACTCAGCCTAAGGCGATTTTTGAGAGGGATTTCAAAGGGATTCTTGAGGTAAGTCACTTGTGGTTATTTTTATTCAATAATTATGCTTACCCATTGAATTTCCCACCTAGTTGTGTGTTTTTGAGGTATAATTTTGGGAGTTTGAGGGTAGGGATCTGTAAAGTTTAATTTGGGAATTTGAGTGATAATTTGGTGTCAGATTTTGGTAAATTTGGCATGGTTGGACTTGTGGTTGAATGGGGTTTCATATTTTGTAACTTTTACTGGACTCCGAGACGTGGGCCTGGGGGGCGCCTTTTGAGTTGACTTTTTGACTTGATTAAGAACTTAGTATTTTCATATGGAATTGATTCCTATAGCTTGAGTTGATTGTATCAAATTATTTATGGCTAGATTCGAGGTGTTCGGAGGCCGATTCGTGAGGTAAGGGCTTGTTAGTGGAGTGCTTTGATTTGCTTGAAGTAAGTATCGTATTTAAACTCGGTTGAGGAACCAGTTGCCTGAATTGTTGTGATAGCCACGTACTTTTGGGTGCATACATGCATGAGGATGATCCCATGTGCGGGCACCGTGATTGTATATTCATGTTTGGGTTGTGCTCGGGCTCTTATAAGCCCAAATATGACTGTTGAGCTTTAAGCTTTGGTATCTAACATGTTGTATCAGTTTATGTGATCTAGTTGAGCCATGATGAGACTACTTAGAGGTTTAATCCCTGAACTAACTTGATAAATGCTTTTCATTGATGAAATTGCCGGTTTGGACTACGATAGCACACTTTGCACATGCCTACACTTTAGCATATTATTTACACCAGTCCAAGGACTTGAGAATCTTATTTCATTCATCTTATACCTGCATACTTGCTTTATTGCTTCTATATGATATTTTGGACTGGGCCGGCTATGCCGAGCGAATTATGTTATTGGCACGTGAGTTGTACGTGCGAATCCATGTATTGATATTATTTGTATGTGAGTTGTCGGTGCAACACGTGAGTCGTCCGTGCGGATCCATATATTGATATTATTGACACGTGAGTTGTCCATGTCGCATGTGAGTTGTCCATGCAGGTTCTATGGTTAGCACGTGAGTTGTCTGTGCATTTTGTGGAACTAGTATTTTCTTGATCACTTATCTGATTTACTTGTTTCTTTCCTCTACATGCTATAATATTGTTGAGAAGGGTATTTAAGAAACAATGCACATGCACACACGAGTGTTCTTCTCACGAAGCCCTATGAGTTAGCATTAAATCTTATGTTGTGTTGGTCTAAAAGGACAGAATTGCACTGATTTAACTAGTGACCTCAACGAAATTAAGATTCTCTTACCTTGACTTGTTTATTTGCGATAATTATTGAGTTGGTTGTACTTACAATACACCCTGCACCTCGTGTGCAGATGCAAGCATTTTAGGACACGGTGGTTGTTGATCATGGAGACTTACATGTTCGGAGATCATCGAGGTAGCTGCTTGAGCATCCGCAGACCCTGACTCTCCTTTCCCACATCTTTCAGTTTTATTTATTTAGCCCTACTTCCTAGACAGTGTATCAAACCATGTCATTACATATAGATGCTTATGTACTCGGTGACACCCAGGTTTTGGAGATTTTCTGTATTTAGTTGCGATGTTTCATCTGGTTTTATGAGATATCCATTGATTTAAACCTATTTCTAGCATTTTTTTATTTTGAAAATGCTAGGATATGTGAGTTTTCGACTTGCCTAGTATCTTGATAGGCACCATCACGATGTGTCGAATTTTGGGTCGTGACAGTCCACATCGTCACATTCACTTTGCCTAATATAAGGACGTTATTTTTAACTAAGATAGTTCAACTAAAGGAGTCCTACTGACACATAAAGATATTATCATTGTCTTCTATATGGATTGTGATCGCTAATCCATAATAGGTCCGCTACTAAAGCACCAAAAGTATTTTATTTTGGTTCATAATGTTATGACCTTAGTCACATCAAACAGAATATATAAACAAAAATGGAAATGATAATAGTTTTGGGACGATTTTCTGTATATTGATAAAATTGAAAAACGATTACAACTAACTAAACTAAATATGAATTTAGAAAATAATTGAAGTCTCCATATATAGCTCGAATCTGCAGAAGAAGAAAGAAAGAAGGGTCAGAGAAGAAGAGGATTGTAGAAGAGTGAGAGAATTTAGGAGACGGAGGAGAGAGAAGGTTGTTAGATTACCGGAATTCTTTGTATGTCTCTCTCCATGTGAATTCTGTTACATATACCAGGCTGGCTTAATCTAAGCCATTGAGCCTCATTAAAAGCGAATTGATCATGTCCTACCATCTTTTTCGGTTATTACTGTTCACTCCCTCTACTTGTATTACTTTAATTTAACCCCAATGGTCATGACATACCCTGCTTCTTTGAAAATATCCTTGCCCTTAAGGATCAAAATTAGGAAATTTGCCTTTGAGAAAGTCATAGTCCTCCCAAGTAGCATCTTCAGGAGTGAGATTAGACCACTGGACCAATACTTTAACAGCTGCAACATTACCTTTGCGCACCATTTGTCTTTGAAGTATGCTAATTGGAGCCACCAGGAACTGGACATCTTCACTAGTAGAGGGTACGCAGGTCTGGAGTAGCACATTGGTACCCAACTTCTTTTTCAAGAGAGACACATGAAACACTAGATGAACCTTAGAAGTAGCAAGTAGTTTTAATCTGTACGCAAATGGACCCACCCTCTCTAGAATTTTATAGGGACCATATTATTTAGAACTCAATTTGAGGTTTCTTCTGATAGCAATAGAAGATTGTCTGTAGGGATGCAGCTTCAAGAACACCATATCACCAACTTGAAATTCCCTTTCATACCTTCTTTTATCAACATATAACTTCATCCTCTCTTGAGCTTTGTTGAGATTGTCATGAAGCAATTGCTGCATTTGTTGCCTTCTCATGACAACAACCTCAGCTGCAGGAACCATATTCTCAATGGTAGGGCCAAGGGACATGTGAGGTGGACTAAACCCATACAATGCCTCAAAAGGGGAACACTGTAAACTAGTGTGGAAGTTGGTGTTGTGCCACCACTCCGCAAAAGGTAACCATTGTTTCCACTGTATTGGTCGACTAGAAGTCATGCATCTCAAATAGTTCTCAATGCCTTGGTTGACTCTTTCAGTTTGACCATCACTCTGAGGATGGTATGCAGTACTATAATGCAACTGAATACCCAAAAGTCTGAATAATGCTTTCCAAAAATTGCTAAGGAAGATCTTGTCTCTGTCAGTTACTATTGATTCAGGAATGCCATGTAAGGCATGCACTTTCTTAAGGAACTTGTGAGCCACTATGACTGCTGTAAATGGATGAGCAAGAGCCATAAAGTGAGCATACTTGGTTCTTCTATCGACAACCACCAGAATGACCTCTTTACCTTTGGACTTGGGCAGTCCTTAAATAAAATCCATGTTGATGTGGCTCCACGCTTGATCAAGTATAGGCAGTGGTTGAAAGAGTCCTGGATACTGTACATTTTCCCCTTTATTTCTCTGACAAACCTCATAAACAACTATGTAGTTGATGACTATCTGCTTCATTCCTAGCCAAGAGAATACCTAGGATAACCTATTGAGAGTCCCTAATTGTCCTGAATGACCACCTACAGGTGAATCATGAAAAGTAGAAATTAATTGTTGTCTCAACCCTCCATTTCCCCCAATATACAGTTTTCCCTTCTTCTTCAATATTCCAGCCGAATACTGATAGATGTGTGGTCCTTGTTGATCTGTAGTTACTTTTGCAATTATGGCCTCATCTTGGGCATCACCTTCATAGCTCCGACTGATCTCAAGCATCAATTTAGGTTCTGTTGTGCTGATAGCTAGCAGGTTGACTGGTTCTGGTTGATTGTGACTATTGCATTCCCTTCCCTCAAACTACCTAGATAAGGCATCTGCTACCCTATTTTCAGCCTCCTTTTTGTATCACTTCATACTCCAATCCCAACAACTTTGTCAAAACTTTCTGTTGTGTAGTTATAGTCACCTTTTGTTCTAAAAGATACTTGAGTGAGTGATAGTCTGTCCTTAGAATAAAGTGTTTGTATTGAAGGTAGTGCCTCCACTTGTCAATAGCACTCAGAAGAGCCATATATTATTTCTCATATATTGACCTCCCTCTATGCCTAGGAGCCAAAACCTTGCTGAAATAAGCAATTAGTTTTCCCCTTTGCATCAATACAACTCCTATCTCAGATTGACTGCATCTATCTCAACAATGAACACCTGTGAATAATCAGGTAAGGCTAGTACATGAGTGTTAATCATGGCCACCTTCAAGGCTTCAAAGGCCTTCTCAGCTTCTTGACTCCAGTTAAAGGAATCCTTTCTGAGAAAATCAGTGAGGGGTTTGCAAATGGAACCATAGTTCCTCACATACTTCCTATAGTAACCAGTTAACCCAAGGAAGCCCCTGAGAGCCTTCACAGTACTGGGCCTAGGCCACTCTGTCATAGCTTGCATTTTTCAGAGGTCTGTCGTCACCCCTTCAACAGTAAGGTATGATCTCTCAGAATTTCAAACACTCTTTTGAGGTGGCCAACATGCTCTTCTAAGGACTTGCTATACACAAGTATGTCATCAAAGAACACCATAACAAACATTCTGAGTAGTGGTTGAAGTACTTGATTCATCAATACTTGGAAGGTGGCAGGAGCATTGGTTAGACCAAAAAGCATAACCTTGAACTCATAATGACTCATGTGAGTTTTGAAGGCAGTCTTATACACATCCATCTTCATTCTGATCTTTTGGTATCCAGCCCTTAAGTCTACCTTGGAAAAAATCACTGATCCTGGTAATTCATCAAGAAGATCATCCACTGTGGGAATGGGGTACTTATCATTGATAGTGATCTCATTAAGGCATCTATAGTCCACACAAAACCTTCACGTTCCATCTTGTTTCTTCACAAGCAGTGCAAGTGATGAGAATGGGGACTGACTGTGTTGTATAATCCCGTTAGTGAGCATTTACCTAACTTGCTTCTCCATCTCTTCCTTTTGGAAATAGTTATACATGTATGGCCTTAGACTTACAAAAGAAACTCCAGGTTTGAGGGGAATGATGTGGTCCAATTCTCCACAAGGAGGTAAGATTTTGGTTAAGAGAAAATATCTGAATAGTTGGCTAACAAATTGAGGATTGCATCATCAATAGTCTTATGTTCCTGCGCATTCACAATTTCTATTAAGAACAAATGAGCCATGATAGTCTGCCCTTTTCTCATTAGTTTACCCATGGTACTCCCACTAATCAAGCTTAGTTGCTCATTTTCAGAAATTGCCTCCAGTAGTACCTTGTTACCCTTTCTCCCAATGGTCACACATCTCTTCTCATGATCAAATTTAGTGGGGTTAAACTTTTTCATACAATCAATCCCTAGCATAATGTCACACCCTCCTAACTTGAGAATCCTGAGATCCTCTTTGGATGTCTTGCCCCCTCATCTTCCAGGTAAAATTGGTGCAAGTTGTGTTGCAAAACATATAATTACCATCAGCTACAGTTACTCTGATTGGAGTAGTGTAAGTTACCTGATACCCTGTTTCCTGCACAGTTAACTCATTGATAAAACTATGTGTACTACCTGAGTCCACTAATACTGATAAGGTTCTCTTCTTAATGATACCACTAACCAAAATGGTATTGACCCCATTGCTATTCCCAGAGAGGGCACTTAAGCATATAGCTTCTTGTACATCCCCCCCCCCCTCCACAAGATCAATCTTAATGTCTGGAATCATTTCATCTTGGCACTGAGGAAGTTCTCCAGGTTGGTCTTGAGGCAACTCCTTTGCACTGCAGCTGTTTCATCTTACATCTATGACCTTGTGTGGACTTTTCTCCACACCTAAAACACAGGTGGTTAGACTTCCTGTATTCATAGACTTCAGGGATTAGTATAAGTGGACTAGGCTTAGAAGCAGCCACCCCTCCTAGCCTTTGGACACTAATACTTGTTGATACTCTAGTACTGATACTAGATTTAGGCATAGCCTTAATCTTCTTCTGGGCAGCTTCAGTGGCCTTTTCTTGCATCCTATCCTATTGTATGGCATAGCTCAGTGTGGTTGGTTTGAAAAGCTTCACAAAGAACCTAATCTCTTCTTGGAGATCCCCACTAAAACTAGACAGGAAATGTGCTTCGCTCAATGCAGGATTCCTAACTATTATCTGCGCTTTCAGGTCATCAAATTTCACTAGGAATTCCTCAACACTACTCGTCCATTCCAATTTGTTCAATTCCTCCACAACGTCTTCCATCAATATATCACAAAAACTTTCATATACTTCCTCCTTAAACTCAGCCCATGACACTCCCCTTTTACTCATTACTAAGGAGTTATACCAAGTCTCAACATCTCTATTCATATATAGAGCAGCACGTTCCACCTTCTGTTCTTTAGGAACTTTATACAAATTGAAAAACCTATCACATTTTCGAATCCATGCCTTAGGGCCTGTTCCATCAAAGATGGGTAACTCCCATTTAGGATTAGGAACAACTCCTTGTGTTGGTCTAGGCTGTCAAACAACAGGAACTGGGAGGGGAAGTAATACATCCCCAATTCCTTGCACCTGCCCAGGCCCTCTGTTGGGCATCCTCCCCATCGTGCTCAACCGATCTAATAATTGTTCCTAGGTTCCCTATACTCCAGCTTGTGTATCACGTAAAGCCTGTTGTCCATCTCGCAATTCACCCAGTAGCTCCTCATGATAGCCCAACTTCTCATCCATCAACTTCATACTCATTCCTTCCGCCATGATTGAAGTCGAATAGTCCCAGAACCAAAGGCTCTGATAACAATTGTTATGACCTTAGTCATACCAAACACAAATTAAGAACAAAAATGGAAATGGCGATAGTTTTGGGACGATTTTTTGTATATTGATAAAACTGAAAAATGATTACAACGAACTAAACTAACTATGAATTTAGAAAATAATTGGAGTCTCCATCTATAGCTCGAATCTGCAGAAGAAGAAATAAAGAAGGGTCAGAGAAAAAGAGGATTATAGAAGAGTGAAAGAGAATTTAGGAGAAGGAGGAGAGAGAAGGTTGTTAGATTACCGGAATTCTTTGCATGTCTCTCTCCATGTGAATTCTGTTACATATACTAGGCTGGCTTAATCTCAACCGTTGAGCCTCATTAAAAGTGAATTGATCCTGTCCTTCCATCTTCTTCAGTTATTACTGTTCACTCCCTCTACTTCTATTACTTGAATTTAACCCCAATGCTCATGACACATAATAGGAGTCTTTTATATATAAAAAAGAAAATTAGGAGAACGTAAAGAATGATAGTTTTCTTTGTCTTAGATATGTTCTTTTAATGTTTAGTATGGAATTTATTTTGTCAGGAACTTATAATAATTTATTTTATTTCTAGGTGCATCAAATTGTATAGTGATCTTGAAGATCGATGACGATAATAACAAAAGACATGATACAAACAGAATTTGAAGGCATATCAGCTTTTACAGGCTTTCTTCTTCAAAATCTTTACATCCAAGCATGGAACTTGCTTTTGACCTCATTGATAAGGTGAACTGACTGGGATCATTACTTTTGTCTTGATTTTTTGTGGGTTATTTTATATTTTCCTTACCTGTTTGATATGTGAAAGTTGTTCAAATATAATGATTTGACCGGTCATTTTTATTTTTTGCATTCTGCTCAGTGATTTGAAATTGTGAGTAATTTCATATAAGGTATTATGACTTGCGTGTATGATTGACTTTGATTTTATGAGAGTTTTGGAATTGGTTTGTAAGAGTAATTCTTATTATGGAAGGTTGAAGTTGGAAAAGTTGTGTCACGATCCAAAATTCACTAGTCGTGATGGCACCTAACCCCAACCCACTAGGTAAGCCAAAAACCAAATGATAATGATGAAATTGCTAAGACATACATTAATAACTTAACAGGAGGAGAAATCATGAAATATATGATGAGAATAACCAAAATATATCTACAACCTTTCCCAAATGTGGTATCAATGAGTACACGATCACTACTGAATAACAAGATACAAGCAAAATCCTCTAATACAACTGTCTAAACAATAAAATAATAAAGATAGAAATAACTGATCAGCCCCAACTATGCCTTGTAAAAAGGACTAAGCGGTCATTGAAAATATAATCCAGTTTACAAGTCCGGAGTCGAATCCCACAGAGAACTAAAGCTTAGCTACAGATGTTCAATATTGCTAAGAAACATAAGTGCAAACAATTTTCTAATTATAGAGATTACAATATTTATTTCTAACTAATTAACTAACAATTATTATAAAGCAGTAAAATTATCAACTAACAAGGATGAAATTTTAGACAAGACTAAGGAGGTCTAGAGTTATGATTTTCCCAATTGTCAGAGTCCTTCCCACTATGCCTTCTATAATTTTGCCTAAGTATTCTCTACCGATTGTGAGTACTTCGGGTGTCATAATTCTCTTCCGAGAAACTAATACAATTTACTAGACATATTCTTCCAAACTACGCTAGCTGGTACTAGTTTACTGCTCACTAAGATCGCACCAAAGTTTCATTATTCCTAATCCCACCTTTAAACCCTTCGTATTGATTCCTCACATACGTCAGGAGTGATGTTGTTCAACAACTACCTAAATATGTACCCTTTTCCAAGCAATACATACTAAATAGGCGCAGTCAATTGATGACCATTCAATCAACAACAATAAACACGTAGTTGAACAAGTAGAGAAATCCAACGACTCAATTATATAAAAATATAACAAGAATTTATCCTACAAAAGGTTCTATCAAAAATCTAGATAACAAATTAGCTATTCATAATAGTATGCATAACTACAATACTAGAATTCATAACCAATAATGAAAATAGGAAGAAGGAAGTGAAAAACTGATAGAAGAATTCCCCGTCTTGCTCCTAGTGTGTTCTTGCCTCCTTAGGTCAAATCCGGTCTCTCCCCCTTAAGAATGTTGTTTAATGACTATTTATATGTGTAGGGAATAGACCCAAATGAAATAACCAAGTCCAAAACCAAGTAGGAGACAAAATAGGCTTTAAAAATCCGGAACCCCTCGCTACAGACCATGCCTCGCGACCTCTATAGCGCGCTCCACCTCGCCTCAGGCCTTGCCTCGCCAGCTCTGTAGCACGCTCCAAGGCTAGCGTCGCCTGCCCTCTTGCGAGCAGTGAACCTCGCGTTTCCTGGAAGCTGCTTCATTACTTTTCCATTTAACGTTTCTCAATTTGTTCCCTTTTCAATTCTTTGTATTAACTCTTTTGTCCTTGTTTTCTTTCTTTTTCCTTTTCTTCTTTTTCAATCTTTGTTTCTTTTCTTTCAATTCATTTGCATTGTCTCTTCAATCCTTGAATAGTTTAGTCCTCCATCATAAATACACTATTTAAGATTAATTCACCATGTACTCCAAATTTGTCATTTTGTTCAAAATTCATCTCCAGCGTACCTACACATGAAATAAACTCAATTAAACACAAATATAGTATAGTTTAGCATTAAAGCACCTAAATAAGGTAAGTAATGCACTAAAAATATGGAATATAGCGAAACATCAGTAACAGAAAAAGAACTTCAAGGACTGCGGACAACATACCAGCTACCTCGTAGTCTCCCAACATCTAATAGCAACTCAACTTTGGAAATTGCCTCGAACAGATGCACCTGGATATGCACACGAAGTGCAGAGTGTAGTATGAGTACAACCGATCCCATGTACTCAATAAGTAACAACACTAAACTTGGGCTGAAAGCAGTGACGAGCTCAGAAATAATAGTCAAATGCCAATACTAATAGCCAGTATCAATTCAGAATATAAACGGAAGCCAGTAGAAACAGGTAGCGCAATGTTTTTGTGTTCAACTTGCTCACATCTCAAGAATAATTTAGGCATGCTTTCAAGTATAACAGTTAAATCCTGACACAGTTACCCCATTTCAATTATCAGTTACCATGAGCAAAATATATCTCTATGCCTACATGTCAAGTATACATGTCAATCAACAATATCATAGTGGATCTATCAAAATATTCACACTTAGCACTATATGGGTGCCTAGAATAATTTCCCATCTTCAAGCAAGTATATAAAATATTATGTTTGTATCCACTGCTGGCATGTCAGACTCCAGAGGGCTGATCCTGCCCAAACGCTAATTATAATCATTTAGCCCAATAGTGAGCCCTGGTGCACGCGTCTCCCCAAAATAATAACACTTAGACCAATATAGGCCTGGCGTACGCATCACCCCAACATCAGTACCAAACTGGCTCTATGGCCCAAACTCAGTCATTCGCCGTTCAAGCCTCAGATAAACACATCTAACGATACTCAGTTAACCAGTATCACACATAGGAGACATCAACAACATGTGAGGAGTCAAATAAGAAGTACTGACATAGAGATATCATACACGAATATGGCATCATGACTCAGAACATGTGTACAATTAAGGCATATAGCTTAAAAATAGCAAAAATAGCCTTATCAAGTCTCAAACAAATAACACTTAGCTTAGACATGTTGTCTAACGTGAATTACATCTCAAATAATCAAACAAGTGGGTGAAACACGGTTATCACAAGGTATGATAGCAAAACAAACCCGGTAATAGCCTAAAGCCTCCTCAAACCATGAAAATAGCGGTACATGTACACACATCCATCACCTAGCATGTACGTCACCCAATACCCTTCATATAACGTAGTTCTCAAGGTTAAATACCCTCAAATCCAAGTTTAGAAGTGTTAATTACCTCAAAGCGCGCAACTCAATACTCCAACAAGCCCTTGCCTCACCAATCGGCCCCAAACGACTCAGATCTAGTCACAAATAATTTAATGCTATCAATGATAGCCGTAGTAAAAAAATTCAAATGATAAAGCTAAAGCCTTTAATCAAAATTAGAAAGTCAACCCAAAATGTTAACCCCGAGCTCGCACCTCGGAACTCGATACAATTTATAATTTCAAACACCCATTCAATTACGAGTCTGACCATACTAAATTCATCTACTTCCATCCACAAATTGATCCCCAAATCACCAAATCTCACTCTCCAACAATATAGTCTAAAATCGCTAAATTTCATTTCAAAATCATATAAACTAGGTATAATAATCAATAGGTAACCAATATTTAACATCAAAAGTGATTAAACTTCACTTACCTCTTCAATGTTAACCAAAACTCTCTAAACATTGCCCTTAGTCGAGTCCCAAAACTCTCCAAATGACAAAAAACACGAAATCCTCTGAATATAAATTTGCCCGGCCAAACCGCACTTGCGGTCAATATGGTCTCGCATCTACGACACCGCTTCTGCGGAATTCACTTAAGCTTCCGACCAATGCACCTACGGTCCAGCCTTTGCATCTGCAGAAATAAAACATTCCCACCAATCTCGCATCTGCGCTCCCCTTCCCGCACGGACTCGAAGATTCAGAAAAGCCTCGCACTTGTGCTACTTCCAGCTCCACTCAAGATCCTCTTTTGTGGACTACCTAGCGCTTCGGCGCTTCCTTAAATGCAACTCCCCGATCGCATCTACGACCACTTCTAAGTACAACTTCCTCTGCATCTTCGATCCCTCCGCCGATTCTGCGGCTTTGCACCTGCGGCCATAATCTCGCAGGTGCGATCACACTAGTACCTAAAGCTTAAGCATTTCCTTAAGTCCAAACATCAATTTGATTTTAACCTTAATCACACTCGAGGCCCCCGGGACCCATCCAAACATACCAACAAGTCCTAAAACATGATATGAACTTAGTCAAAGCCTCAAATCACACGAAGAACATCAAAATCACGAATCGCACCCCAATTCAAACCAAATGAAACTAATGAATTTCCAACTTCTAAAACCAATGCCGAACCATATCAAATCACGCCCTAAGGACCTCAAATATTGCACACTAGTCCCAAATGACACAAAGGGACTATTCCAACACCCGAAACCAAAATCCAAACCTGTTATCTCCAAAGCAACCCTCGGTCAAACCTCTCAACCTTTCAAACCTTCAACTTTCCAACTTTCGTATCAACCTACAGACCTCCAAATCAATATTCGGACATACTCCTAAGACCAAAATCACCATACAAATCTATTGGAACTCTCAAAACTGTATTCTGGATTCATCAACATAAAAGTCAAACTCCGGTCAACTCTTTCAACTTAAGCCTTTAACCTTGGGGCTAAGTGTTCTAATTCACTCCGAAACATTACCGAAACTAATCCAACCACCCCGGCAAGCAACATAGCTACAAATGAACATAGAAGAAGGGATAAATAAGGGAACGGGGTTACAATACACGAAATGAACGGCCAGATCGTTACATTCTCCCGCTCTTAATCAAACGTTCGTCCTCGAATGAATCTAGAATCATAACTAAAGTCTCAAATAGGTGCAGATATCTTCTCTGCATCTCTTGCTCGGTATTCCAAGTATCCTCCTCAACTAGATGACCTTTCCACTAAACCTTCACCGAAGTTATATTCTTTGACCGCAACTTCCGAACCTGGAGGCCCAAAATAGCTACCGGATCCAAATCATAAGTCAAATTCCCATCTAATTAAATCGTGCTGAAGTCCAAAACATGTGACAGATAACCATAATACTTTTGGAGCATAGAAACATAAAACACTGGGTGAACACCGGATAGACTAGGAGCAAGGAAAGTTTGTAGGCCACATCCAATCCTCTCAATCACCTCAAAATGGCCAATATACCGAGGGCTCGACATGCCCTTCTTCCTGAACCTCATCACACCCTTCATGGGCGAAACTCTGTGATAAACCTTCTCACCCACCATATATGCGACATCACAAACCTTTTTATCAGCATAAATCTTCCTTATGACTGAGCTGTGCGGAGCTTCTCCTTGATCAACTTCACCTTCTCTAAGGCATCACAGACCAAATCAACGCCCAACAACCTAGCCTCCCCAGTCTCAAACCAACCAACTGGAGAACGCCATCTCCTCCCATATAAGGCCTCATAAAGAGTCATCTGAATACTTGACTGGAAGTTGTTGTAGTAGACGAACTCTGCTAATGGAAGAAATTGATCCTATAAACCCTCAAAATGCATAACACATGCATGTAACATATCCTCCAAGATCTGAATGGTGCACTTGGGCTATATGTCCGTTTGAGGATGGAATTTCGTACTCAACTCAACCCGTGTGCGCAACTCTCGCTGCATTGCTCTCCAGAACTGCCGTGTGAACTGCGTGCTATTGGAAATGATGGAAATGGGCACGCCATGTAAATGAATAACCTCCCGGATGTAAATCAAAGCCAGCCGCTCTGCAGAATAAGAAGTCACCACCGGAATGAAGTGTGCAAACTTACTCAACCGGTCCACAATAACCCAAACTGCGTCATACTTCTTCAAAGTATGTGGAAGCCCAAGAATGAAATCCATGGTAATACGCTCCCACTTCCACTCCGGTATCTCCAATCTCTGAATCAATCCTGTCGATTGTTGATGTTCATACTTCACCTGTTGACAATTCAATCACCGGGAGACATAAGCAAGATATCTTCTTCATTATCCACCACCAATAGTGTTGTTTCAAGTCACGTTACATCTTCGTGACACCTGGGTGAATGGAGTAATGCGAGGTGTGAGCCTCTATAAGGATCAGATCTCTCAACCCAACAGCATTTGGAACACAAATCTGGCCTTTCAGCTGCATAACACAAATCACAACCTCCTTAGCACTACCTTTTTGCATCGTATCCTTCAACAGCAGTAAGTGGGGATCATCAATATGCTCAAACAACGATGATTGAGCCATAAAGAAAGCAAGAACGCGACTACGCTCCGAAACATCCAATATCACAAACTGATTGGCCGAGTCCTGAACATCCATGGCTAGTGGCCTCTCTGCTACCGATAAATATGCCAAACTGCCCATACTCTCCGCCTTCTTATTCAATGCATCAACCACCACATTGGCTTTCCCCGTTGATATCTCGACGAAAAAAAGGTAAAGCAAGTACATCCTTAACGACCTCTATTCCTGACTATCATAACCATCTCCGCTGCCGCAAATTAATGTCCTTCTACTTGAACAAATGATGTAGACTCCGATGGTTGGTGTAGACATCACAATGAACACCATACAGATAGTGCCTCCAAATCTTTAATGCGTGAACAATGGCTGCCAACTTTAAGTCATGCACAAGATAATTCTTCTCATGAACCTTAAACTGGTGAGATGCATAGAGAATCACCCTACCATCCTGTATCAACATTGTTCCAAGTCCAATACGCGATGCATCACAATACACAGTGTAGGATCCTGAACTTGTAGGCAATACCAACACTAGGGATGTAGTCAATGCATTCTTGAGATTCTGAAATCTCTCTTTACACTCCTCAGACCATCCGAATGGGGCACTCTTCTAGGTCAATCTAGTCAAAGGTGCAATAATGGACAAGAAACCCTCCACAAAACGATGATAATATCCGGCCAAACCCAATAAGCTCTGAATATCTATAGCTGATGACGACCTAGGCCAACTCTGAACTGCCTCAATCTTCTTCAGATCTACCTTGGTCCTCTCACTGGACACCACATGCCCCAAGAACGCCACAGAGTCAACCAAAAATCACACTTGGAGAATTTAGCATATAACTTCTTGTCCCTCAATGTCTGGAGTACAATCCTTAGATGCTGCTCGTGATCCTCCTAGCTGCATGAATAGACCAAGATGTTGTCAATGAAGACGATGACGAACGAATCAAGATATGGTTGGAATACACTGTTCAACAGATGCATAAAATTTGTTAGGGTGCTGATCACCCCCAAAATACATCCCAAGAAACTCGTAGTGGCTATAAAAGATCCTAAAGGTTGTCTTCAGAATATCAGAATCCCGAATCTTCAACTAATGATACCCCGACCTCAAATCAACCTTCAAAAACAATCTATCACCTTGAAGCTGGTCAAATAAGTCATCAATACGTGGTAATAGGTATTTGTTCTTAAATATAACTTTATTCAACTGTTTGTAATCAATACACAGCTTCATAGTACCATCCTTCTTCTTGACAAATAGAACCGGTGCACCACAAAGTGACACACTAGGACTGATGAATCCCTTATCAAGTAGATCCTGAAGTTGTTCCTTCAATTCCTTCAACTATACTGGTGCCATACAATTCAGAGGAATAGAGATTGGTTGATTGTCCGACACCAGGTCATGTAACGACCCCACGGGTCATTTTGTATATTTGCGGTCCATTTCCCCTTTTTTATGCTTCACATATGTGTATTTAGGTTTTATAACTTGCGAGGTTGATTGGTTTTGTTCTGGAAAGATTTTGGGTTGATTTAGACCATTTTGCTCTTGGCGTAGAAGCCTAATTTGATTATGTTGACCAATGTTTGACATTTGTGAAAACAACCCTGGAACGGTGTTTTGATGGCTCAGATAGATTTGTATTATGATTTTGGGCTTGGGCGTATGTCCCTAATCGAATTCGGGAGTTCGTAGGTTGATTTGTGTTGTTTTGCCAAAAAATGGCAATTTGAGATTTAGAAGTTTAACCGTAGGTTGACTTTTGGCTATTTTGTTTGGAAATAGATTTTGGGACTAGAAAAGGTTATTTATGCTATTTAGAACTTGTCTGCAAAATTTTATATCGTTTGGAGTTGATTTGATATTATTCGGACGCTTGGTTGCAATTCTAGAGGTTCTTGAACTTTACTTTGAAATTCATGCATTTTGGTGTCCTATTCGTAGTTATAGATGTTATTTTTGTGTTTTCATCGAGAGAGAGTTTGTATAATATTTTTATACTTGTGTGGATTTTCTTTTTGGAGCCCCAAGGGCTCGGATGAGTTTCCGACACGTCGCGGAATGGTTTTGAACTGAATCTGAACTGATGGTGTATTGATACCTCTGGTATTTCATTTGCAAACATTATATCA
The DNA here is from genome assembly GCA_005239505.1 of Nicotiana paniculata. Classification (NCBI taxonomy): domain Eukaryota; kingdom Viridiplantae; phylum Streptophyta; class Magnoliopsida; order Solanales; family Solanaceae; genus Nicotiana; species Nicotiana paniculata. Next base: position 3,112 of record ML303329.1, on the reverse strand, counting down.
TAATTATGACCTTATCATGGGGATATTAGGTATCACAATTGTGATGTATGGACCACAATTGCAAAGATGACTTGGGATTGGGTAGTTTCGCATTTGCGACATTTTTGTCGCTTTTGTGAGGGAAGCAGGCTTCGCAATTGCGAAGCCCATATTGCATTTGCGAATTCCCATATAGAGTGTCAATGATGCATTTGCGAGGAATACTTTTCAATTGTGAGGGTCCTCAACTGCTAACCCAATGTAGCAATTGCGACACCTACAACTGAACAAAAGGTTAGAAAATCGGGATTTAGTCTCATTTCTCACATTTTATAACCCTAGACTCAGTAAAAGGCGATTTGGAGAGGATATTTTCATCTACAAATATTGGGTAAGTGATTTTAATCAATTTACAACTATATTTCATGAATATATCTTAGATTTAACATCAAATTTCTGTGAATCAAAGATAAAGATAAGGAAATTTTGTCAAGTTTTTTTGAAAAATGAGAATTTGAGTTTTGAGAGTCGATTTGGACTCGGACTTGAAAACTAATCACATATAAGGACTCGTGGGATTATGGGTAGCCGGAATCTACCATTGGACCCGGATTTTGACAGCTCGAGCTTGGGATTGACTTTTGTTGACTTTTTTGGAATTTTGTAAAGGTCAAAGATTTATCTATTGTAATTGTTTTCCCTGGCATTGTTGATGATATTAAGTCAGTCTTAGATAAATTTGAGCCGTGTGGAGGCGAATTTTAGGGAAAAAGCTATTTCTGAGGGATGAGTTGGCCTAGTTGAAGTAAGTATCTTTCCTAACTTTGTGTGGTGGAACTAACCTTAGGATTTGGGGTTGATTGTGCTATTTGTGTTATGTGAAAGTCATGTATGCAAGGTGAAGAGTGGGTACACGGGCTACATCTAGTATTTGACCGGTTTAGATTATTTAAACTCTTTCCATGCCTTTAATTGAAATTTAATAATATGTTATATCCTTCGTTGTTAATCTACTCTTACATGTGTTAATCTACCCTTACATGCTTTATTTGACATTTTTAACACTTCTTCTACCTCTTATTTGTTATTTTGCTTTTATATGCTTTAGTTGAAGTTATTGCCTTCCTTATGATCTTGTTACTTCTCAAATTGTTGAATTACCTTTACTTGAAATTGTTATTTCGTGGAATCTCTTCGTGTTGAGTTATTAGTGTTGAAGTTGTAAAAGTCGTTATCACATTGAGTGAAGTTGATAATTTTTGACATATATTTCTTGTTGAGTAACTCACACTCATTTTGCTATTGTTGAGATTCTTGTACTCATTGTGGTGCAGTGATCACGCTCAATTGTGTCTTATAAAAAGACTAAACGGGCGTTGCAAATATATCTGAGTATGTAGCCCAGAGTCGAATCCACAGGGAATTAACCTATCAATTATTGTTGTTAGACCACTCAATTCTCAATAATCAAGTTCCCAAAGATTATGAATATCAATTTTCAGTATTTTTACTACTACGACTGAATGAAATTAAATTAACTAAAAGATAACTAATANTTGCACCCGAGGTATCGTTATCTCTAATCCAACCTCTAAACCCTCGGTTATGACTTTCGTCTATACTCCGGGAGTGATGTTGTTCAAACAACTACCTAAATATGCACTCTCTATCAAGTAGATACATAATAAATAGGCACAGCTAATTGATGGCCATTCAATTAACTACAACAAGAACGTAGTTGAACAAATAGAGATTAACAACCAATAAAAACTATATTAATAGCACAATAAAGTCATTCCCCAACAGGTTCCACCAAAACCTCAGATTAATACAATTAGCTACTCATAACAATAATGAAAACTACAAAAGAATTCATGACTATGATAAAAATTGCAAGAGAAGGAGATATGGATTGATGCCCAATTGCCCTCCTTGCTTCTTGCCCTTGCTTTTTCTTATTCCAAACTTAAAACCTAGATAATCTGATCCTTTGGACGAATTGAACCTTTTATAGGTTAAGTGGATTGTCCCCAAACTCCCAAAATTACCCTTCTCAGCGTATTTTTTTCGTCAGGACTAGCGCGGGAGCGCTAGTCTCGCGCTATAGCCCACACTAATGGGGTTTAACACTACCCGACAAATCACTGGACTAGCGCGGGCGCGCTAGTCTCGCGCTAATGCCCGCGCTAGTGGGGTTTCCTACTAGCTTGAAAAATCTCCAGCCTTCAAATCACTTCAGAGTTACCCCATGGTCTGTTATTCTTCAAATTCTCCCGGATCACCGTCATAAGTCCTCAATAGCTTATTGTACTCCTGTGAAACACAAAAATCACCATTAGAGCCAATTTATCATCATTTAACTCACTAAAGACCGTGAAACCTCATTAAGTTAGAGTATAAATATATGCTAAAGTATGTGAATTCAGCCTATTATCAACACCCCACACTTAAATCATTGCTAGACCTCGAGCAATCCACTATATCCTACAAGGTTTCTTTACACCAAACACTCCCCTACGGTGTCACACCACAAACATTTTACAAGCATTGCACCTAGCAGTGTAACATCTATGCCTCAAGCAATGACTCTCACATGCCCTGCTATAATCTTACTTCCTCAAAATACTACGAGGAGGTCAATACTTACCTCTTTTTCATAAGTCATATGCCCTCACTTCACACAATTGACAGTTGTTCCATAAAAGATAATAGTCAGAACAATAGGAACTTTTAATCGAAAGAATTCACTAACTCTCAAAAAGAACATTCATATGTCACACAGATACGCAATAGGCTTGCCCGTAGTGTAATACTCCACTAATTGAGTTTATTCAGTCTAAGATCAATAGGTATTTATTTGGTTGTAATGTAGGCTAAGGGACGGGTAGGATACATTTTGGGTATAGTGACTAACCTCCCTAAGCACTTTTAATACAATTACATTTACATTCAGCCTATTTTCATGTTTGGCCAGAACTTTCACCCTGCTTTACTTCATAACTACCCCATGCCACTAATTATCAAGGACTACATGTATTTATTTTTCTCTTTCTTTCTTTTTTTTCTTTTCTTTTCTAAGTGGCCTTCACTTTTGCATTTTTCATTCTATTTCCTTGATTTTCCTTACAGATCA